>JAXDDX010000330.1:77500-194124 GCA_034670405.1 Hoplostethus atlanticus | reverse complement strand
ACCTCCAGGTCACCCGCCTTTTTTTATGTTTTTTGCCACACACTGGCCTGTCTGCCCTCAGCTAAGCAGCCCTGCCCTGGGTGTGTGTGCGTTGCATGGTCCCAGCCATGACCACCAGGGCCCCAGACATCCAGGGGCCTCAAAACTCACCAGCCTCCCCACACTTCAGCAGCTCTGCCCTGGGTCTGTACACTGCATGGTTTCCCCATGGCCGGGAGGCCTCCAGACCTCCAGGGGCCTCAACACTCACCAGCCTCCCCACAGCCAAGCACCACTGCCCTGGGTGTGTACACTGCATGGTTTCCCCATGGCCAGGAGGCCTCCAGACCTCCAGGGGCCTCAACACTCAGCAGCCTCCCCACAGCTAAGCAGCCCTGCCCTGTGTGTGTGTGAGTTGCATGGTCCCAGCCATGACCACCAGGCCCCCAGACCTCCAGGGGCCTCAACACTCACTCTTCCCCCGAAACAGCAGAGCACAACATAGCCGGAGCATGTAATGATGACTGACGCTTCACTTTAGATCTTAACGTCGGACACGACGCTGAAATTGGTTTCGGATTCGTAGTTTCGGTTTCGGCAGTTAAGGGGAAAGTTAAGGGGAATTTATTGCTGAGCGAAGATCCTCCGTTTTTTGCACCTCTTACAAAAACCACTGCACATAGACCTGTCAAACCTGGACTAGATTATCCCAGAGAGGCTAAAGATTTCTTAAAACATAGTTTTAGATTTGTGAAACCTTTATTCTATTTGTGAAAATGCAAAACAGGGACGTTTCGCTGCTTTTTTCACATCTAGACCACATTGGACCAGGTCCACATCCAAAACTACTATACCTAGACCTGTCAAATCGGGACTAGATTATCCCAGAGAGGCTAAAGATTCCTTAAAACATAGTTTTAGATTTGTGAAACCTTTATTCTATTTGTGAAAATGCAAAACAGGGACGTTTCGCTGCTTTTTTCACATCTAGACCACATTGGACCAGGTCCAGATCCAAAACTACTATACCTAGACCTGTCAAATCTGGACTAGACTATCCCAGAGAGGCTAAAGATTCCTAAAAACACAGTTTCAGATTTGTGAAACCTTTATTCTATTTGTGAAAATGCAAAACAGGGGACATTTCGCTGCTTTTTTCACATCTAGACCACATTGGACCAGGTCCACATCCAAAACTACTATACCTAGACCTGTCAAATCTGGACTAGACTATCCCAGAGAGGCTAAAGATTCCTTAAAACATAGTTTTAGATTTGTGAAACCTTTATTCTATTTGTGAAAATGCAAAACAGGGACGTTTCGCTGCTTTTTTCACATCTAGACCACATTGGACCAGGTCCAGATCCAAAACTACTATACCTAGACTTGTCAAATCTGGACTAGACTATCCCAGAGAGGCTAAAGATTCCTAAAAACACAGTTTCAGATTTGTGAAACCTTTATTCTATTTGTGAAAATGCAAAACAGGGGACATTTCGCTGCTTTTTTCACATCTAGACCACATTGGACCAGGTCCACATCCAAAACTACTATACCTAGACCTGTCAAATCTGGACTAGACTATCCCAGAGAGGCTAAAGATTCCTAAAAACACAGTTTCAGATTTGTGAAACCTTTATTCTATTTGTGAAAATGCAAAACAGGGGACATTTCGCTGCTTTTTTCACATCTAGACCACATTGGACCAGGTCCACATCCAAAACTACTATACCTAGACCTGTCAAATCTGGACTAGACTATCCCAGAGAGGCTAAAGATTCCTTAAAACATAGTTTTAGATTTGTGAAACCTTTATTCTATTTGTGAAAATGCAAAACAGGGACGTTTCGCTGCTTTTTTCACATCTAGACCACATTGGACCAGGTCCAGATCCAAAACTACTATACCTAGACTTGTCAAATCTGGACTAGACTATCCCAGCGAGGCTAAAGATTCCTAAAAACACAGTTTCAGATTTGTGAAACCTTTATTCTATTTGTGAAAATGCAAAACAGGGGACATTTCGCTGCTTTTTTCACATCTAGACCACATTGGACCAGGTCCAGATCCAAAACTACTATACCTAGACCTGTCAAATCTGGACTACATTATCCCAGAGAGGCTAAAGATTCCTAAAAACACAGTTTCAGATTTGTGAAACCTTTATTCTATTTGTGAAAATGCAAAAAAGGGACATTTCGCTGCTTTTTTCACATCTCGACCACATTGGACCAGGTCAAGATCCAAAACTACTATACCTAGACCTGTCAAATCTGGACTAGATTATCCCAGAGGGGTTAAAGATTCCTTAAAACATAGTTTCAGATTTGTGAAAATGCTAAAAAGGGACATTTCGCTGCTTTTTTCACATCTAGACCACATTGGACCAGGTACAGATCCAAAACTACTATACCTAGACCTGTCAAATCTGGACTAGACTATCCCAGAGAGGCTAAAGATTCCTAAAAACACAGTTTCAGATTTGTGAAACCTTTATTCTATTTGTGAAAATGCAAAACAGGGGACATTTCGCTGCTTTTTTCATATCTAGACCACATTGGACCAGGTCCACATCCAAAACTACTATACCTAGACTTGTCAAATCTGGACTAGACTATCCCAGAGAGGCTAAAGATTCCTAAAAACACAGTTTCAGATTTGTGAAACCTTTATTCTATTTGTGAAAATGCAAAACAGGGGACATTTCGCTGCTTTTTTCACATCTAGACCACATTGGACCAGGTCCACATCCAAAACTACTATACCTAGACCTGTCAAATCTGGACTAGACTATCCCAGAGAGGCTAAAGATTCCTAAAAACACAGTTTCAGATTTGTGAAACCTTTATTCTATTTGTGAAAATGCAAAACAGGGGACATTTCGCTGCTTTTTTCACATCTAGACCACATTGGACCAGGTCCACATCCAAAACTACTATACCTAGACCTGTCAAATCTGGACTAGACTATCCCAGAGAGGCTAAAGATTCCTTAAAACATAGTTTTAGATTTGTGAAACCTTTATTCTATATGTGAAAATGCAAAACAGGGACGTTTCGCTGATTTTTTCACATCTAGACCACATTGGACCAGGTCCAGATCCAAAACTACTATACCTAGACTTGTCAAATCTGGACTAGACTATCCCAGAGAGGCTAAAGATTCCTAAAAACACAGTTTCAGATTTGTGAACCCTTTATTCTATTTGTGAAAATGCAAAACAGGGGACATTTCGCTGCTTTTTTCACATCTAGACCACATTGGACCAGGTCCACATCCAAAACTACTATACCTAGACCTGTCAAATCTGGACTAGACTATCCCAGAGAGGCTAAAGATTCCTAAAAACACAGTTTCAGATTTGTGAAACCTTTATTCTATTTGTGAAAATGCAAAAAAGGGACATTTCGCTGCTTTTTTCACATCTCGACCACATTGGACCAGGTCAAGATCCAAAACTACTATACCTAGACCTGTCAAATCTGGACTAGATTATCCCAGAGGGGTTAAAGATTCCTTAAAACATAGTTTCAGATTTGTGAAAATGCAAAAAAGGGACATTTCGCTGCTTTTTTCACATCTAGACCACATTGGACCAGGTACAGATCCAAAACTACTATACCTAGACCTGTCAAATCTGGATTAGACTATCCCAGAGAGGCTAAAGATTCCTTAAAACACAGTTTTAGATTTGTGAAACCTTTATTCTATTTGTGAAAATGCAAAACGGGGACATTTCGCTGCTTTTTTCACATCTAGACCACATTGGACCAGGTCCAGATCCAAAACCACTATACCTAGACCTGTCAAATCTGGACTAGACTATCCCAGAGAGGCTAAAGATTCCTTAAAACACAGTTTCAGATTTGTGAAACTTTATTCTATTTGTGAAAATGCAAAAAATAGCAATGTTGATGGATATAAATTGAATTGACCTTGGCACATTCAGTGTATAAGTCCACGTCTCTCCATTTCATTTTCTATTGCCATGAGGATCGCATCTTTCTCACTTCAAAACAAAAGTAGAAAAGTTATTTTTACCTTTTGAAAAACAATCAAAACATCTTCATACATTGGTCAATTAGTTAATGTACTCTTTCAAAATAATAATATAGGATTAGATATTATTGTTAAAAAAAAATAACAAATCGTATATATATATATATATATATATATATATATATATATATATATATATATATGTATGTATGTATGTATGTATGTATGTATGTGTGTGTGTGTGTAATATGTGCATTTGTATGCATTGTGAAGGCTCTAGATTTTAACAGACTCACAGACTCAAAAAGCAGGAGCATTAAAAACAGAGTTTACTTTGCCAGCAGGCATAACACAGGCCACCAACAGTTTAAATAGGTAAAGGGTTAAGGCAGGCAGGAAAAAGCTAAAAAACTAGCATAGTTCAAAATCAGAATTGCAGGTAGGCAGATTCAGGCAAAACAAAAGGGCTGCAACGCTATGATAGGAGACACGATACAGTGTGGCAAATGACTAGGCTACTGTGCGGCTGCTGGCTGTTATAAACTCTCTAAACACAATGGGGAAAACTGTTGGGCAGGAGAAGAAGAGCAGGGTCTGAAATGATGGCAGATGTTAGTGATAAACAAGATGAATTAAATGATTTCTAAATCAAATGTTGATAATTGTTACAAAGTATTAACAGACAGCTTTTCACAAAAACGTCTTCATATATAGATCAAATGAAGAACAAGCATACTAATGGCTGAATTATGGTACTTCTAACACAGGCCACGGTGAAGGCTTTGGAGAAAGTGAGGAAACTTACAATTGCAGAAGCAGTGACAGAGGTTGACCGTGGCAAGTTAGAGGAAAGGTGAGAGAACATGATTTTTTTTTTTTGAAAGAAGAATTTGAAGAGTAAATAACTAATTGACCAATCTATGAAGATGTTTTGATTGTTTTTCAAAAGGTAAAAATAACTTTTCTACTTTTGTTTTGAAGTGAGAAAGATGCGATCCTCATGGCGATAGAAAATGAAATGGAGAGATGTGGACTTATACACTGAATGTGCCAAGGTCAATTCAATTTATATCCATCAACATTGCTATTTTTTGCATTTTCACAAATGGAATAAAGGTTTCACAAATCTGAAACTGTCTTAAAGAGTCCCTGGCTTCTCTGGGATAGTCTAGTCCAGATTTGACAGGTCTAGGTATAGTGGTTTTGGATCTGGACCTGGTCCAATGTGGTCTAGATGTGAAAAAAAGCAGCAAAATGTCCCTGTTTTGCATTTTCACAAATAGAATAAAGGTTTCCCAAATCTAAAACTATGTTTTAAGGAATCTTTAGCCTCTCTGGGATAATCTAGTCCAGGTTTGACAGGTCTATGTACAGTGGTTTTTGTAAGAGGTGCAAAGAACGGAGGATCGTCGCTCAGCAATAAATGTCCCTTAACTTTCCCCTTAACTGCCGAATCCGAAACTGTGAATCCGAAACCAAGTTCAGCGTCGTGTCTGTAGGCGCATCAAAAAACTCCAACAAGAAAGCCATAACAAACAGTTAACAGTGCCAATCAGAATGTGGTGTTAACTCACTCGATACGCACATGAGGCAAGAATAAATCAGAGTGTATTTCCCCCTAACTGCCTAACCCAAACTAAGTAATACTCACCCCTAGTCTTCATGCGGCTTGCAGCAGGTAATTGACACTAACCACGTTGCCACAACACTACACAAAGAAACAAACTGACGTAACCCAAAGGAGAAACGCCACTACAGCCTAACGGGGAAAAACTCTACACAAATAGCGCATCAGGTTAGCAACACTTACCTTCTGTTCGGCACTCAATCTGACACTCAAAAAAGGGCCAGAAACAAACGCTTCCAAGTGACCAGAAGAACACACGGTGCATCTCCCAAAACCAGAATGCCTGGCAAACAAAACACCAAGACAAAGCAAACACGCAGCTGGACCCAAGCAACCTAATCAGCGTATAATCAACCCCATGCGCCAAACTAACAACCTACCTGAGGCACAACCAAATCATCTAACAAAATAGATAAACTAAATACTACAAAGCAATCCGAAAAGGACGAGCCCCCAATTTGTCACGACCTGGCTCTTGGGCCATGACAAATATGGGAGACACACCATTGTAACGTTAACAAAGTAGTTTATTTAACACAAAAAGTAATTAAAGGAAAGGCATAACTAAACATTAACCAGAGATGGAGTATGAGTATCAGTAGGATCAGTAGTGTAAGGTGTGCATGAATGATATGTCAAGGTGTGAGTGTTGTAAGGTGTAGCAAAACACAAAAGGAAACTAAAGTAACTGCGGCCCTCACACAACCAGCATGGTGCCTGCAAGAGAACAAAAGGCGAAAGAATGTGACCAAAGCATGGCAGAGCGCACCAATGAGTACCAGGACCTTGCTTTTATAGGCTGGTGCCACAGGGCCCAGGTGTCACCAGAAGGCACTAATCAACAACCCGACCAATAAGACACGGGCCCTGCTGATTAACAGCAGGGGTCGTTACACCTATATATTGACAAATATACCACTTATTGCCATTTTTCATATATTGTAAAAATATATTACCATATATTTTCCAAACATATTATCTACCAATATATGGAAAATATATTTTTAAATACATATCAGTATATATTACCAATGTATTATCAAATGTATAAGATAATATATGTACATTTATTATTTTATATTGTTCTCATATATTATGCCATATATTTACCTTATATATGCATGCATATATTCCAATATGCATTTTATATATTTACTAATATATTTAAAAATACATATCAGCAGCATATATTGTTAACATATTAACAAGATATTTTATGATGTATTCATTTCTATGCATTACTATTTATTCCCAAATGTATGAGTTCATATATCAACCCATACATTTTGTCATATCTAGTACATTCACTCTCTTGAATACCAGTTTCTTGAACACAAAGGAATAGAGATGTGACTGTCAAAACTACTCACAGTGCCAAGTCCCAACTGTTAAGTTTATTTTACAAGTAGCCTACAGTACAGGTTAGGAAAGCGAGCCTCTAGACGAGCCGTTTGTACTTCCGTAACTTTGTGGCATCACAAAGGTTCGCTCATTATCATTTTCGGTACATGACACCACACAAACAGCTTTGAATGAATACATAAAACACTGGAAAGTGTGAAATATGGGACCTTTAAACAGAAACATTGTTTAAGCTTCTCAAACATAACAGCACAACACAGGTGATCTATTATTGGCTCTCTTCAAGAAGATTTAAGGCAGGTGGGTAGGTAAAGAAAGAAAGATCTTGAAATCTGAAGGCTTTGATCTTGGGTGGTACTTCAGCACAGCACCTACAGCAGAAAACAAAAAAAAGTACAGAAATAATAACATACAAAGTAGACAAGTTCACTTCCAAAATGTATACATACAGTAGGGTTGGGCAGTAAGAAGGTAGTAATAAAAACAACAATGGTATCCGTTTTGTTACCGTCATAACAATGTCTGCTTCATATCAATAATAAATAGTCAGATTAAGCACTACCCTTTCACAGTATGTAACAGCTCCAATGTTAGTGTGGTTGAAGAAAGAATTACAATTCAGTCAGGAACACTAAAGTCTCAAGATAAAACCATTTATTGCAACAAATGGTAATAAAGTTATGTTTGGCGGTTATGGCTCTGCATTTCTGATCTGTTGCCTGCTTACCCACGCAAGCATGCTGAAGGTATAGCAGGGGCACCATGAAAATCCCCCAAATGGGTGACAGAGCAGAGCCAGTGTTTTCACTTTAAGAGCCAACGCAGGCTCAACTGGATAGACTACAGCAGGTGGAGGCTGGGGAGTTGGAGGAAAAGCTTTACCGAGCAACACAGTGGCTGCAGAAGCTGTGTAGCAATAATCAGTATAGGAGGAGGTAATTTATATAGACCGCCTTGTTGCAAGAATGTATTGTGATTGGTGTGCATGGCAATCAGCTGGTAGATGACTAGCAACGAGTGACTTCCGGGGAGCTATAACAAATCTGGGAAATGCTGCTTGCTTAATCATCATGAAAAATCACTAAGTGGAAAAAAGGGGAGGCCCTCAAACAGAAGGAATTAGGAATTGGACGATACATCGTAATATGATACACTGTAATGTAAAAATGTGATAACGTGCATCATGGGACAGAAAAATGTATTGTGTGTGAGCTACATTGTATTATTCTGCTGCTATAATCATCGTGAATTTTGGATCGTAGAATTATGGATCTCGCAAAACATTTGATGCTTTGTTTAAATAATTGATTATCAATTATGGTTTGTCTCCATTGGAGGGGCTTCGAGTAACCTATATAAAAGGTGAAGATTTATGGCTCAGAAATAATGACAGTCGCTTCGTGAGATGGCCTCTGGAGGGCTGCTTTGAGAGATGCAGTGTTTCCCATACATAGGCACAAAACCGAAAGTTGGTCAATGTAGAGAAATTGATCTAAGTGAAACTTAAAATTGTTAGCAACAGGATTTATAAACAGTAACTTGATAACTTCTGCTGCCCTACAAACTTTAACAGTAGGTAACTTAATTACCTTGTGGTATTTAAGTAATGTTATTGGAATTATTTACCGATAACCGCGTCACAGTGCTTTGAACTGAACATACTCGCCGTGGGTCTGTTCAGGATCTGTGCTTGTTCTTGATGAAGGTACGGTTGAATATTATAAGTCACTACCTGAGCAGTTACAGTGAAACACTTACCGATTAATGCATCTATCTTCTCTTTATCAAGTACCTCTCTGCGTTCGGCAGTAGGGTCGATCTTGTTTTTCCCCACCGGTCAGGTTGGACTTCAGGAGCACCTCTGTTGGAAAGAGGCCCAACAACAGCACTCTGGCCATCCCACTTGCTGTTGCCTGCCCTTTAGCAGTCTCCCAACAATGTGATGATACTGTAACATTGGTATCTTCCCCAAGCTTGATCTAAAATACACAAGCAATAACCATATTATGTCATGTTTAAAGCAACATATAGAATAGTGCAATTTGAATTCACCCAAAAAATGTATTATAGTATATTCAAACAGAGTGAAAGACAAACTGTAATATTGATAGTAAAAATGTTAATGATCTACAAAATAAATAAGCATATATGCTTCCATGACACATCTGCCGTGTAGCATTTGATGGAGGGTGACTGGATTAAACACTATGCTTTTCACATGTGCATTTCCATTTATCCATCTATTACTGCATTTCTTTTCACATTTATTATTGTATTTATGTAATCTATTGTATATATATTTTGTAATATGGGCTACTAACTGCAGATTTGCCTTTGCACGGTGTGGTTGTGTCCTCGGTGGGACTCTGAACTGGTCTCGGAACTTCGGCTGTTGAGTGCCTTTCTGATATCCGTCAACATGGTGGGAATTTCTGAAGTAAATAAAGACAAAGATTAAATACATTAATAAAAGCCAATAAAGATATTGACCAAAACAATTGATTGAAGTATCCAATCACTAGTAATATTATGCAATACCAGCCCCCTCAGCTCCCATCCCCTTCGGTGGAGGTGTCCCCCATAGAAAATACATCAGTGTGGTCAGTGTTACGGCTAAAAAAGCAAAAATTCAGCAGCGGTGGCCATGCGACAGAAAAAACATATTCGGCATAACCTTGGATCTTAACAGTAACCTTTAGTATCATTTTCTGATCTCGGAGACTCAAGGGGTTCTCTGTTGGCAGCTATCGCTAAAGTTAAAGCGCTTCGCCAGAAGCGAACGTATAAACTCTGATTGATGCGCAAGTTTAGCCCATCTCCAAGGATACCCAAAAGCTTGCTTCTTTGTGTAGGCTGTGTTGGGGTAAATGCCACGCTTGTGTTGTTTGTGGATGTAAGAGCAGTGGTGTGAATAGTAATGATTGTTGGCATATGAGGATGAGAAATAAGGCAATATTGTGCACAAGGATTGCGGCAGCAATGAAAATTCAGCAGCGACAGGCCTGATCTAGTGGAATCTAGTGAACACTGGTGGTAATATTACTTGCCTCGAATGACCATATTCAGGAGTCTAGAGTTTTCTTTACGTAACATGTTGACTTGACCTTCCAGCTCTTTGAGACGAGCATCATCACTGCTCTCACCTAAGGCTGAGGGTGCAGGACTCGAGACGACAGGGTTCGCTTTGCAGGGAATGTCCTGCGCTGCTTTTTTTTGGATGCTTCAAGAGTAGCCCGTTTCTGTGGAGATAAAGGTAGAAAAACATGTAGGCTTTGTAATAACTCTGTATAGAAGCATGCTTCCCTTCTTTACACTGGTGCATTACACTTGCAATGTTTTCCCTTTAAACGTTAATGCTTACAAAGATAATAATTACCATTTTCATTTCCAATAATACTGATCTCTAAATGTAACACAAATAATCTAAATTAAAAAAGGACTGAGCATCAATTATCATCTTCCTAGGTCCCATTAAGCAAATGTGTAAATTTGAACAGATAAAATACAGGAATAAAAAGGAGCGCTGCAGGGGGTCCCCAGTATAAATAAATAAACATCTCTCAAAAGAGATGTAGATCCAAACAGTAAAGATCAAGGCAGTATGGAGACTAAAAAAAAATAAAAGAAACAACCTTCATTTGGATTGACAAGGAGAAAAAAAATCATCAGGGAACGTTCCTTGATGATTACATTTGATCAATTAACCCAAGTTGTGTGGGACCCTGCTTCCATTTTGAAGCCAACAAGAAGAACCTCAAGAGGCATCATGCATGGCATAAATAGAAAACTTAACATTAACCAACATTTCTTTCATTGCCAGATGGAGACAGGGATGTCTCCTCTTCATCGCTCTCAAGCCGCTTTGGTTTTTTAGTGGGTCTGCGACTCATGACCGGCGAAGGATTGGTCATTTGTTTTTCTGCCAATTTTAGAGGTGCCATTTTGTCTGCAACAGGAGTAGCCAACGTTAGCAGATTATCAGAACGATAGCTAAAATAGTTTATGGTTTGACACATGATTAAAAATATTACCGATTACAAATTCCCAGGGATAGATGCTAATGTTTTTAAGCACAGGTCCCACGGGCCACCAAGCCCCTAAATTTGGTGGCCCAAATGTAAACGAATGTAAAAACAATATAGAAAAGGCAAGTTAACGCAACTTAACACAGCCTTCCTTAAACTTAACTTCGGTATTTAGGTTTAAAAATACCAAAGTTATCCTTTACAGGGTACCCCCAGGATTCTCCAAGTTAAATTTAAGGTTGCCTAGTGAGCCTCTGCAGCACCTTGGCAGCCCAGAGGGGTGTTCCACGAAGCGAGCTTACCACTTATCCAGGCTTATTTCGCTTAGTCTGGCTCATTTTCAGGTTTATTCGGTTCCACAAAGCAAGCTCAGCATAGTTCAAGCTAAGTTGCTGTGGCAACTTATGCTTCGGGGCAGGCTAGATATCAGGTTAAACCACAGTTGAAGCTTAATCGGTACACCTGTAACACTGATCCGACTGAAACGCAATGATTTTCAAACAAGGTTCCGCCATCCTAATGTTCAACACTATTACCCTAGACCCTACACTATCAGACATAAAATGTAACATTAATAGAAAATAAAAAATATAAAATGATGTAGGCTGCATCGGGGATACAGTCACGGTTCAGAGCGTTGTTAGGCAACCCCATTTAACCATGAGTGTCCAGCGAGACCGCAAGTGCCGTATTGCTTTTTGAAAACGGTTACAACTTATAGAAATAATTATTTAATGACACGATATTAATTTATTTTCTAAATTATTTTCATTTAACAAATTCATTGAAATAATAAAGTATCTTGAATATCTTGAATATATGTCAAGATGTTTCCACGGTTGCTAGGAGACGCATTCACTGTTACTGTATGGGATTTACAGTCACTGTAGAACACGCTTTCAGCCGATCAATTTCCAGGATGGAAACAACTGATTTCATAAAAATATAATAAAAGTAAGAACCAGCCCGAACAGCTCAGTCAGTAGAGCATGAGACTCTCAGTCTTAAGGTTGTGAGTTCGATCCCCATATAGGGTCCAGTACGATGACTGTAATGTAGTAAGATGAAACGTTACGTGACATTGGGCCCAGTGTCACAGAAGCTGTCAGCAACAGGAGATTAGATTCAACTTTATTGTCATTGCACAGAGTACAAGTACTGAGACAACGAAATGCAGTTTGGCATCTAACCAGAAGTGCAAATAGCACTAAGTGCAGAGTATGTACATATTATGAATATGCTATGATATATACAGTATGAACAGTGTGAAATGAATCCGCTAAATATGTCCTGTATAAATAATAATATAAACAGGGTACAAAGTATATGGTGTAAGGTATACATAGTGCAAAAAATATAGGTAAATAGTGCAGGCGTAGGGAGACTGGGGAGCGTGAAGACAGGTAAAGTGAAGAGCAAGGGCGTAACAATGTTCTGGGGAGGGTTGGGGGTACCTCTATGCTCCTCTATGCAGTTCTACTCAGGCACACCTGAACCCATTAGAGGCTTCACGTTTTCATGATACCTTAATTGATTCAGGTGTGCCTGAAGAACTGCAGCTAAAACCTGCAGGACAAGGGGTGTTATGGAAAATAATGATGTAAGTGTGCTTTTGATATGCTTAAAGTATAAATTGCAATAATATGTATGCATAGTATAGTATAGTCACAGCCAGTGGAAAACTACTGAGCTAAGAAGAGTGTGTGTGTTCATTGCCTGGTTGAAAGTTTGACCTGGGATATGAGTAGGTCTTGGGGTCAAGGAAGGTCAAGTTGTAAAGAGTTGGAGCAGAACTTTTATTGCATGGGAGATAACCCCTTTACAGCCGGGTGATTGTGAATGGCCTTGGTCATGTGTATAAATGTATCTGAGGAACTGAATTCCTCAGCTCATTCTGCATACATCCAGGTGTGTGTAGTTTCAGCTCTGCTTGCAAGCATTAAAGGCCTAAGAGACGTAAGTCTCTGACGAATATTGCGTTATAGCTGATCTCACCAACTAGACAAAGTACAATTGACTTAAATTGCCACAACATTTTGGGGGCTTGTCTGGGATACCTAACTTGAGTTTTTCCGTGAGTTGTTTCTGTGAGACTGAGCTAGAATCCTCCCCCAGGTGGAGATCGTAGCCGACGCACCGGGGTGAGAAGAGCAGCGCCTGAACGGAGCGAATCACGGACTTCTCAATACGCTATCCCATGGAAAAAGAATCAGGTGAGACCACAATATTTGTCTAAAAGACAGAGGGTTGGAGTCCCGTCTGTAAAAAGTTAGGGTTTGACGGCTGACGAATCTACTTAACTACTAGCGGTTGGACCGCAAGAGACAGGGTTAAGCGACTGGGGTTTGCAGCGATGGGGTCTCAAGAAGTGGGGTTTGTCTCCACATGGAGTGGGACTCCATAACCGGTAAATTAGCGCTAATAAAAATAGACCAAAGATTAGTCAAAACCTGTAGAGTGCTCAGGATGCACGCAGATAATGAATGGTCACGGGGGGAACAGGACTATACATGTGCACATAAAAAGTTATGGTGTGAACTGGGTTTCCCTGAAAATGGAAGTTTCAAAAAAATAAATAAATAAAAAATTTAAAGGAAGGTTGGAAGAGTTTGAGGAAAGGGAGAAAAGGAAGAAAGTCAAAGAAAGTGTAGAAGTTGACTGGAAAGCATATCTGGCATGGTTAGGTGTGGCTCAAGAAAACAAAAATCAAGAAATAGAAGTCAGGTAGGGAAAATATTTAATCAGTGTGCTCAAGTCTCATCCTGCAGAATAGATCCTGACCTGGACTGTCCAACCAGACCGATCCATCCCAATGCACCCCAGCACCTCCACAGCGACCAGCACCACAACTGCCGCTGCCTGGACTACCACCCTATCAACCACAACGGACGGTTCCTGTCCTCCCTGACAGATCTGGAACCCCTACCATGGGGTCACCAGTCTCCTCCAGGACGAGATGCAGCCAGTGATGGCTAGCAAACAGGCAGAGACAGAGGCTACCAAAGGGGAGGTCGAGGAGTAAGGAGGGGGAGAGGCAGAGCTCCAAGCAGAGGTGGAGGCAGCAGACAGAAAATGGACAATGGATGTTTTATCTGTGGCAAGGAAGACCACTGGACACGTGAGTGCCCCCACAGGGTGGTTCCAAAGGCGCGTAAGTGTCCCCACAAATATGAAGAAGACAGCAGAAAAAGGTTTCTGTCTACAAGCCAAGAGGTTTCTGGCAGAGGGATGCAGTGGGAGAGGATTGGTCTGGGGAGACAGGAAGGGTCACAGCAACAGGTGAGCTTGAGCCTAGAAATTTAATTTAACCTGACCGAACTAAAGCTAAGCTTAGATTAAACATGGTCCAACACATACCATTAGGTGTAATAATAAATGGGGAAATATTGGATTTCCCAGTTGATCCTGAAACAAAAAAAAGGGGTCATAAGCATTAATTTCTGCTTTCAGAAGTGTGTCCTGTAAATTAGAGATTTGATGTGTGCTTTTGGTATGAACCTAGAATACAGCAATAATGGCATAAAAATTGTTATAAATAGTGAAATGTTAGTGTGCAAGGAGTAGTGATGGGTGAAGGTTCTCCTTTGTACTATTGTTCTTGGGACCTGGTCCCCACATGCCCATGGTCTGTGTCACGAGAGTTGTTAGAACTAAGCAAAAAAAAGAAATTGAAAAAGGAGGAAGTGGATTTTATGCCAATTAATGAATTGCACTGTATTGCTGAGGTTGTGAGAGAGATGTGTGAGGATGTTGAGAAACAATGGTTTAAGTAAGTATGTATATCAGGGCTGCTGACTGGTTTGAGAGTACACTGGAGTAGTGACTTCTGTGCAATGTCTGTTAAATGCGGTTCAGAAATTGTAAAGTTTTATTCTGTAAGGGGCGCTGCACCCCATGTGTCGCTTGCTAAATCAAAATGCAAATCTGGCAGGCACTAGGACCCAGGGTTATGCAATGCAACACTGCTACAGACTGGGTAATGTAAACACAAGGAGTAGGGGCCAAATGTATAAAACTCTGTAGATTTAGGTGTAGAAATCTGTGTACGCACAAAACAGGAAACATGCATACGCTCATATGTATAAAACCCCACGTACGTCTGTTCCCACGTGTTTTTTCCTCATACATCTCAATCATCCTGAAATTGTGTGCACGTGCACGAGCCTTCTGACCATGCCCACAATTTACTATAAATGGCTTCCAACACACCCCCAATTGCCTGGTTTGCATATAAAGGGCCAGCATTTAGTTTAGTTTTGAGGAGAAACGGCAGAAGCATTTAAAAAGCAATAGAAGAAGAAGAAACCAATTTTATCGACTGTGAACTTGAAATAATGGTTGATCAAAAACGCAGCTCAGGATATCCCTGATCTGTCCGCAAGTTCCCGCTGAAACGTCCCCATCGCTAAAAACCTGATTGTTGTCAATACCTGTAGATGGACGGGGACGGCAGGGTTTCTCCGAGAGTGCCGTTCCAACACAGGGCCCAGTTCAACACACAATTCGAAGAGAACAGCTCTTGGAAATCCAAAGCGGCGCATTTGCCATCATCAGTCATCATCATGGGCCAGAAAATCAGTACGGTCTCTGAAGACTTGTTCTCGCCTAAATTGCAAAATAGCAATATCTTCCAGCAACGCCAAAGCAGCCATTGTATCATTTGGCACAGCCACTACGCACGGCTACAGCCTTTATATAGTGTAGGTTATTCTTACTCCCAAATAATACAGAATAATAATCTTTATTTATATAAAGATCATGTATTTATTTGTTTATTTATATAAAGATCATTATCATTATAATTATTATAAAGCATAGTGACAAACATATTTACTCAAGATAGAACGAAATGAAGGCTTGTCAAAAAAAAGGTTGTTAACCACTCACGCATCACTATGTAATCATAGTGAAGGTTTTTTTTAAACTATAGATTACATCCTAACACAATGTAGCGAAAGAAAAAAGCTCTAAATAAAATGTCACCCAAATTCACACTTTTATTATCCTTTTTTGGATAAAAACTCGAAAAATGCGTATGGTACGCATGGTGTGAAGGATGCGTACCGGTACGCACATTCTCGCCACCCGTGGATTTTTATACATTCGGAAACTTGCGTGGAAAGTGGCGGTGTGAAAGATGCGTACCGGTACGCACATTCTCGCCGCCCGTGGATTTTTATACATTCGGAACATGCGTGGAAAGTGACGTAAGTACACTTTTCGTGCGTACGCATGGTTTATACATTTGGCCCCAGAAGTAGTATACTCACCCAGCCTAAAAGCATATGGTGTAACATGGCGATGTGTTTTCACAGGAAACCACGCAGTACATTTGGTACCAAAAGAAGGGAGAAAATCATGTCTCCTGACTTGTTAACATTAATGATCCCAAGTTAAGCAGTGACCCAGGAAAGGTTTGGGCGAAACACAAATATGATGTGGGACTCATGTAAAATGTAGCTCCACTCGTAGTAAGGCCTAAATCCACACACAGACCATGTCAGCCACAGTATCCACTCAAACCTGAAGCTATAGAGGGAATCACACCAGTTTTTGAAGCACTGTTAAAAGAGGGAATAATTGTGCCATGCCCAGACTCACCTTGTTCCATTCCTATCTTTCCTGTTAAAAAAGCACCAGTAGAGGGTGTGAAAGTAAATTAGCACAGAATGCTAGAATTTATCATTTTGTGTCTGTTGTACTGATGCTGTGTTGCCACAGACATGTGATATGTGTGCCATGAACATGTGCCTGAGTGTTGCAGAGTAAGCTAGTGAGGCCCTAGAAGGAGTCATAAATCTGACCTTGACCAGACCACTGCTATGTGGAGATAGTCCATAGGATGAGCCATGTTGTCTTAGTATGGGGAACCAATCATGAGAGACTTCTTTGTTCCCAAAGAAACTATAAAGATTGTAGTTAGCTCATTTTGACGGGGAGAGAGAGCATAGAGAGACTTTGACTTTCTGTGTGACCTGTGTCTTTCTCTCTACAATATATCTGTATACAATATATTTTTATACTTCAACCTGTCAATGTTTTGTGTGTTATTTCAAGAGTGCTTACAGGCAATTTCCACAACAAGGCTAAGCCTGAAGCTTGGAGATTTGTCCAAAATTTGAAAAAGGTAAATGATGCAGTACATCACAGAGCTCCAATTGTAGCGCATCCATACACACTGATGGGACAGGTACCCCCAGAAAGTAAATCCTTCAGTGTGGTCGACCTAGCGAATGCATTCTTTAGTATTACAGTGGCACAAGAATCACAATTCTGGTTAAATTTAATGGGAAATCATATACATGGACCAGAATGCCACAAGGTTATGCAGAATCACCAACAGTCTATGTTGCAGCATTAGGAAAATCTGAAATTTGAACATAGGAGCACTCTGATACAGTAAGTAGATGATCTGCTGATTTGCTCACCAACAAAAGAAGTCACAAACTAAAAAGCAAATGATGGCTTTTCTTGGCATAATAGGCTACTGTAGACAGTGGATCACTGTATATGCACAATTGGTACAACCCCTGCAGGATATAGCTCATAACCATGGTTTAGCACCGACTGACTGCGATATGTGGACTGACGAAGATATGATTAGTTTTGAGGGACTGAAGATCTTGATCTTGGCACCTACATTAGGATTACCTAACCCTGAAAAACCCTCCACCCAAATGGGTTGTGAGAAAAGTGGAAAACCGTTGCAAAAACATGGAGGTAGGCAAAGACCAGTAGCATATTTTTCACAAAGACTAGATGCAGTAGCAAGAGGACTGCCGCACTGCCTTAAAGCAGTAACTGCAGCTGCAGCAGCTATTTTGGCATCAAGGCCAATAGTGGGATTTAGCCCATTAAAAGTGTTAGTTCCACATGCAGTGGCTACTGTATTGTCACAATTAAAGACTAACCATTTGACAATATCTCGTAATTTGGATTACATGAATGTGTCTACTCTCTATGCCTAATTTCGCCAGATACTGGTGAACTATGGGTGGCCTGTGCTGTAGTCAGCAACCATGGCGTAATAGAATCAGAAAAATTGCCAGGCCACCTATCAGCACAAGCTGCTGAATTGTTTGCTTTAACAAGAGCTTGTAAATTGGCAGAAGGAAAATCAGTAACTATCGAAATTGACTTTGCCGCTCTCGCTGTTTTCGCCGCCCGGTGTTTTGCAAACAGCTCCGCTAAACTTCGCTCCATCTAAAACTTTAGATCACCGAATCCCACCAGACAACTAGAGATTCGGTTTATTCTTTTTCTTTTATCCGACCGTGTCAATTTTTCCACCAGCGTATTTTTTGATCTCAGCCGCCGGCTTCCCCGTACAACCCGACCTAGTCTCCCAACTATACCGGCAAGGGTAAGCATGGCTTCTTGTTCTCCGTGCTCCTCTTGTGTGCTCGTTTTAGAGAGGTTGTCTCTGTTAGAGATTACCTTCGCCAGCCAGAGGTTGAGGGAGACTAATCTGCTATAACTCTCATCATTGCCCCTCGCGAAAGGTAAGGGGACAGAGACAATTAATCGATGCAGACACATCTTCCTAGCGAGGTCACATGTCCTGGCTATGTTGAGCTTGGTGACCTCCGATTGCCTCATCTTGATGTCATTGTCATTGGTCATCTTGACTGTCTGGGCACCCCAGACAGTCTAGATACGTGGCCATCTAGCCGGCTCACAAGCGCTAGCAGTAGCCCGATTGTTAGCGAAGATAGCGTAGCTCCATCGGCAGTGGGTGACGAGTTTGTCCCGGTCTCCGGATGTCGGAGAGCCCGCCAGTTCCAGCCGCCAGTTGTGTGGCCCGATTCGCCACCGGTGCTACCGATGGCTAATCGTTTTACTGTTCTTGCTAGTCCCTGTGGTCGGCCCGTCTCCCCTGCTCCCCGGACCCGCCGACTGTCTCGCACACGTCGGCGCCAATGACATCAAGATGAGGCAATCGGAGGTCACCAAGCTCAACATAGCCAGGACATGTGACCTCGCTAGGAAGATGTGTCTGCATCGATTAATTGTCTCTGTCCCCTTACCTTTCGCGAGGGGCAATGATGAGAGTTATAGCAGATTAGTCTCCCTCAACCTCTGGCTGGCGAAGTTCTGTGAAGAAAAGGGATTAGTCTTCTTAGATAACTGGCCCTCCTTCTGGGGCAAACCCGGCTTGCTCCACCCTAATGGGGTAGGCGCTGCTTTATTATCTAGCAACATAGACAGATGTTTAAGGGAAAGCTGACATCTGTCTGTAGAGCTCGCCGGGATGCAGGTGATTTAGAGAGCCTGCTAGGCCTAGAGGGTGTGGAGTCTGCCAGGTTAGAGCTTACAGCAGAACAGACTGAGACTGTGCCCCCCCTCACCATTTTCTCCCCATATCTGCCGAGTTTTACCAGTCTGCATTTACTTTATCCTCTGGCAGCAGCACCTCTCGATCTGAAAATTACAGTACAGTCCTTCCAATTAAGACTGTATCTTTCTCCCACCGCGCCCGTCAAATTTCCTACCGACCCACAGTAAATTACAGCAACTTAATTGAAATTAGACCCACGCATACTGCCATTAACATTGATAAAAATACTCTTGAACCGTCTTGAACACTATATTGGTATCCGGGAATCAGCCCTTTCTTGGTTTAGGTCTTATTTACTCGATAGATCACACCGCGTCTTTTACAACAACATGACCTCAGAGTGTTGCAATATGGACTTTGGTGTCCCACAAGGTTCTGTCCTAGGACCACTGCTATTCTCTATCTATATGCTACCATTTGGTGGCATCATTCGCAAATTTGGCATTAACTTCCATTGTTACGCCGATGACACCCAAATTTACATACCAGTCAAACCAACCGATAACACACAATTCCAAAAAACTAGAGGCCTGCCTATCAAAGGTCAAATATTGGATGTCCCTAAACTTCCTACTTCTTAATGGCAGCAAAACTGAGATACTGATTGTGGGACCAGCTAGACATAGACACTTATTTGAGAATACTACTCTCAACTTTGATAGTTGTGTAATCTCCCAGAGCCCATACGTTAAAAAACTTGGGGTAAAATTCGACCCTACCCTCTCATTCGAGTTGCACATTAAGGGAGACCACTAAAACAGCGTTTTATCATCTTCGCAATATTGCCAAAATTCGACCCATGCTAACAGAGGCAGACGCAGAAATTTTAGTACATGCCTTTGTATCATCCAGAATTGATTATTGCAATGTCCTTTTTTCGGGCTTATCTACTGGGCGCACTAAAAAACTACAACTGGTCCAGAATGCTGCTGCCAGAATGCTGCTGCCAGAATCCTGACGAAAACTAGGAAATTAGACCATATAACTCCCATTCTATCCTAATTACACTGGCTACCAATTCAGGCCAGGTGTGACTTTAATGTGCTTTTACTTACATATAAATCATTACATGGCATGGCACCGTCCTATTTATCCAATTTGATTAAACCATATAAACCGCCACGCGCCCTCAGATCTCAGGACGCTGGCTACCTGTCTATCCCAGCAGTCAAAAAGAAAACTGCAGGTAACGGAGCCTTTTCTTACCGGGCTACCTATCTCTGGAACAGTCTGCCTGCCTCAATCAGAGAGGCAGGCTCTATTGAAGTCTTTAAGTCAAGGCTAAAAACCCATTTATTCTCTCTGTCATTTGACCAGCCTTGAGGGAGTGGCTCAGTCTCTTCTCAGAGTAAGGCTAGACCAGTTAGCTCATCCTAGCTCAGGGTCCTGCCGATGGATACTAGCATATACCTACCTGCTCCTGTCCACTGACGCTGGTCATGTTTGTCTGTGTGAGTGAGATTGCGTGTATGGGTGTGTGTGGGTGTGTTTCCTATCCGTTCCAGGCTAAGGTTTTGTGGGAGTTTTTCCTTGTCCTCTGTGAGGGTCTAAGGCTGGGGGATGTCGTGTACTAACCGTTTATTATTTTCACATGTTGGGCACTGTAGAGACTGTAACGGTGATTAAGGGCTATACAAATAAATGTGATTTGATTTGATCTACACAGACAGTAGATATGCATTTGGTGTGGTACATGATTTCGGTGCATTGTGATAAATGAGAGGCTTTTTGACATCAACAGGGAAAACAATCACACATTCACAACTAATTGATAACCTTTTGGATGTTATTCTTCTCCCTGCAGAAATTGCTGTTTGTAAATGTGTTGCTCACACAGATGGAACAGACGAAAAGAGCTCCTCCCCAGGAAAAGAGGAGAAAAAGCAACTGTAAATATGTTGATAATATTTGGATTGGTCCAAATGGGAACCCATGTCTCCCTAAATGTTTATTTCATTTCTATGCAGTGTTGACACATGGAAAGGATCATGTGTCAAAAGGGGGGATGGTGGAAGCTATGAACAGACAGTGGTATACACAAGGCTTCTTAAATTACTCACAACAATTTTCAAAATGCATAATTTGTACAAGAAACAATGTTGGCAGAGGGCAACAGACACAGCAGTCTAGCCACACAACACCAGATCAACCATTTGATCATAATGATGGATGATGGATTTCATTGAGTTAAGCCCATGTAAAGGAAAAAAGTACTGTCTGGTCATAGTTGATATGTTTTCGAAATGGAAGTTTTTCCCACAGGAAAAGCAGATGGGCTGCCACGGCTATGGCAAAAGCATTGGTGAGAGAGATTATTCCCAGATGGGGAATACCAAAGAAACTCTCAAGTGACAATGGCAGTCATTTTGTAAATAATATAATCACACAACTGTCACAGAAACAGGTTTGAACTGGGTAAGATCACTTCCTATTGTACTCATGAGCATGAGGGGTGTGTTAATACTCAGATAGGGTTATCTCCCTTTGAGATAATCACAGGCAGACCAATGGAGACTGGGCTCAGTTCTCCACTAGGGCCAAAAGCACTAGTCACAGAGGAATTTCATAGTAGCATGTTGGCCTACTGCACTAACCTCTCTAAGGTGTTAAGCCTCATACATTCACAGGTGAAGGTCACTCTCCCCACACCAGCTGAGGGACCACTCCATTCCATCAAACCAGGAGATGGGGTGGTGATCAAAGACTGCAGGAGGAAGAGGTGAAACCATCCCAGGTGGCAAGGACCATACCAGGTGTTACTGACAACCCACTCTGCAGCGAAAGTCACTGAGAGGACAGCCAGCCAGTGTAAGAAGGCACTGCCCCTGCCAGAGATGACATCAACTCTCCCCGTGGTTTAAAAACCTACCGAGAAGTCAATTGCACAATATATGTCTCAGAGGCCTTTAATGCTTGCGAGCAGGCACAATACTTTTCGCAACCAAGAGGGTTGATCCGGGTAGAGAGCAAAGGCAGGTTACATCAGTCAAGCTTTATATACCTTTCTAATATGCTGAGTCATGCTCAGCCACATATCTCTTACACAGTTCAAAGCAGTTTAATGAAGGCAAAGGAATCATACAGTGCACAGACACCAAGAGAAAAGGGAGTACTTTCTATCATAGTTAGAACATTCCGGTCTAACTCCCTATGACTCATCCTGCGGTCCCAGAAACTGCTTGTGTCCTTGACATTCCCAACAAAACTGTCTTTCATATTATTGCGACAGTTGTTATAAACTTCCAGCTAATAATCATGGGAAAAGAGCAAACATATACCCATCTCAGCTCAGTAGTTTTCCACTGGCTGTGACTATACTTATGCATACATTTTATTGCAGTTTATACTTCAAGCATATTATAAGCACACTTACATTATTGTTTTCCATAACAGAGCAATGGCAGCAACTCTCATCAGAGAGCAACTTGGATTTACAATTGTGCCTGAAACTCGCTTGGAGTACCCATCGTCTTACCGGCCTGGCAAAAGAAGACACAACCTGTGGTATAGGAGCTACTCAGAGTGCGGTGGACGGACAATGGAAAGACCACGACCATGGCACCCCTTCAGGCAACATGGGTGCGGCATGCGTGGCAGTATATGTATCCTGCTCACCCTCAGTGTCATTATTGTGCTACCGATCCTGTGGTCATTGGAGCATGCGCCTGATAAAAATCAAGGAAACAGCAGTGATACACCAACATCAGTCCTACAACAGGACTATAATAACAGCCACTCCAACAATGACACACACCTCCACGAGAAAAGAAACATATGCCAGCTCAATGTTGGCATGCAGTGGCTGACCGGAGCAGACTACAGCTCGTGTGAAAGTAACATGTAGTATCAATTCATGCACCTGTTACCTGGTTCCAATCTATCTTTGCGATACCTGCAGGTCCTGATTCTCTGAACTCTCATGCTAATGGACACCGCCGTGCCAAGAGATTGGCCTCTTGGGGAGAACGATATGCTCCCTCAGTGAATCACATTCCTGATGAATTCAGACTTTTTGGTAAAGCGGAAATGGTATGTTTAGATGGGTTGGACCAAAGTTTGCTAAAGATTTAATGCCAATAATAGTGATGTGTATTTCATTAGGGAGCGGCAGGGGCGACTGTGGCTCAGGAGGTAGAGCGGGTCGGCCTCCAATCAGGAAATCCTAAAGACCACGTGATTGCACGCGGAAGCAGGAAGCCTGAGACAGGAGAGTAACAGAGAGAACCCAAGTAATATCATTTAATTTTGTATATACAAGAACTTTTTGGTTTAGTTTTAAGTGTCCGAGAGAGAGCCAGAGGTGCGTGGGTAGATTCCCCCGGCAGCAGCAGGCTGTCAGGGGGGCCTCACCTCCTCTGTGTGTGCGGTGGCAAGGGTGTGCAACATGGAGGTGAACGGGCGCAGTGAGGAAGAGGAGAGGAGCAAGGAGAAGGACGGGAAAGTGGCGATCGAGGTGGGGAGGAAAGCGGAGGCGGCGGGCGGACAGACGCCACACGGCAGCGGAGTGACAGCGGAGCGGAGCGCCAACAGGGAGAAGGAGAGATACGGGAAAGAGCTGACTGTGGAGGTGGAAGTGGAGGAGAAGGAAGGAGTAACAATGATGGATATATTAAAGGAGGTGAAGAAAGTGTGTGGAGAGGTGGTGGGATGCCGAGTGAAGGGGGAAAGAAAGTTTGAAATCACGATGAAGGACGGAGAGGGGAAGGACAAGCTTATGGACGGAGTGAGAGTGAAAGGAGTGATGGTGCACGCTAGAGACATTGTGAACAATGAGATGGTGGTGTCATTCATAAACCTGCCGGTGTACATAAGGGATGCCGAAATAATTGCGAAGCTCGAGGGCTGGAGTGTAAGGGCGGTGTCGGCCATAAAGAGGCGCATGTGGCCGGGGACGGAGATTGCGGATGGGACACGGTTTTTAAAAGTACGTTTTAATGATCAGGTCAGGTCCCTGCCGTACTCGACTAAGTTTGAGACTCTGGGAGGGCTGGAGTACGTCAGGGTCATCCACGACAGACAGGTGAGGGTCTGTAGACACTGCATAAAGCCCGGGCATATCTTCCGGGAGTGCCCGGAGTTCAAGTGCTACAGGTGCCACCAAGCTGGACACTACGCCAGAGAGTGTGAGGAGCGGAGGGAGCCGGAGAGAGAGGAAGAGAGCGGACGAGAGGATAGGGGCGAGAGCGAGGATGGGGAACGGATGGAGGAGGAGCAGGACGAAGACGGCGAGGACGGTGTGGAGGAGGAAGAGGAGGACGGGCCCGAGGAAGCGCGCGGAACCAAGGAGAAGGAGGGAGAGGACAGCGGCGAGGACACGGTTGGAATGGAAGAGGAAGTGGTGGTGGTAGACAAGGAGTCGAGGTCAGCCATACCAGAGCTGTCGGGGAAAAGAGGAGACGGTGGAGCCAGGAAGAACAGATGGAGGAGCAGAGAGGAAAGGAGGAAGGAGGAGAATGAGGAGACGGAGGGACTAGGAACTGCAACAAGGCTGAGTGCAAAGAGGAAGGCGGAGAGAGACAAAGCGAGGGAGGCAAGGGTTAAAGGGCCGCGGGCTGGTACGTGACTGTTTGTCTAAATGTATGGTTTTATTTTTTGTTCTCTTTGGTTTGCTCTCATGACCACTGTTACCTCTATAAATATAAACGGGCTAAGAGATAGGAGGAGGATGAAGGAATTATTATATACATATAGGAGTGATGTGATTTGTATACAAGAAACTAACTGGGATGAGGAGAAGGTGAGGGAGATGAAAGAGGTGTGGGCGGGGGATGTATACTATAATAATGGGACTAGTAATGCAAGGGGGGTAGCAATAATGATAAAAAAGGATAGGGTGGAGGATATCAAGGTGGTATATAAGGATAGAACAGGGAGGATACTGGTGATAGAGTTTAGATATGAAAAGGTAGAATTCAGACTCATTCATATATATGTGCCAAATGCAGAAATAGAGAAGAGGGGTATTATAGAGGAGTTAAAAGGGCTAGTAGAGGGGAGGTGCATTATAGTAGGGGACTTCAATATTAAATGTAGTAGGTTAGATATAGGCATGGGGTTGGTAGTCAGGTGGAGGAGGTCGAGGGGGATGTTGATGGACCTGATGAGGGAGAAGGGACTGATAGATGTGTGGAGGTATGAGAATCCGGAAAAGAGAGAGTATACAAGAAGGCAGGTGAGGGATGGGGTGCTAAAACAGAGTAGAATAGATCTAGTGTTAGTACAGGGGGAAACTATCAAGTATATAGAGAGGATAAGACACCAGGTAAATAGTTTGAGCGATCATGATGGGGTGAGATTTAGAATAAAGATAGGGAGAGGGGAGGGAGGGGGGGGGGGATGTGGATAATGAATGCAGGATACATAGAGGAGGAAGGGTACAAGGAAAAGATGGAGGACTTATTGGAAAGCGAGAATGAGAGAATAAGGGAGAGTAGGGGTAACAATAGTATAGACGATAGCATAGGGGAGAGATGGGAGGTGATGAAAAATAAAATAAGAACAATTAGCATTAGGTATAGTAAGAAAAGGAAGGCAAATATGATGAAGGAAGAGAAGCGGGCGAGGGAAAGATTGAGGGTGGAGATGAGCAGGGCAGAGGATGAAGAGGGATATAGAATTGAGAATTATATAGAGGCAAAGATGGAGCTGGAAAGATATGAGAAGGAGAAGTGTAGAGGGGCGATGCTGAGGAGCAAAGCTAGGTATGTGTTGGAGGGTGAGAGGTGCACCGGGTTCTTTTTGGGGCTGGAAAAGGAGAGGCAGAGTAGGACATATATAAATAAAATAAATAAGAAGGTGGGGGGAGTAACAGAAGACTATGTAGAAATACTGGAGAGGGTGCAAGAGTTCTATGGAGACTTAGGAGGGGGTGTGGATGAGGGGAGTATGGATGAAGTGTTGGAGAGTGTGGAGAGGGAGCTGAGTGAGGAAGACAGGAAGATGTGTGATGGGGAAATAACCAAGGAGGAGGTTAGAAAAGCGATAGAGGGACTGAACGGGGGGAAGAGTCCAGGGAGTGATGGGATAGTGATAGAGTGGTATAAAAGATATAAAGAGGAGGTAGCACCGATTTTAGTGGAGGTATTCAGGGGCATGGAGAGGACAGGGGTAGTGCAGGATAGAATGGTAGAGGGGGTGATAACTTTAGTGTATAAGAAGAAAGGGAATAAGATAGATCTAGAGAATTACAGGCCAATTAGTTTAATGAATGTGGATTATAAAATACTGACTAAACTGTTAGCAAATAGGATGAAGAGAGTGATAGGGGAGATAGTACAGCCAACACAGAGCTACAGCATACCAGGTAGGGATATAGCAGACATGATATGGACGGTTAGGGATGTGATAGAGCATATGAAGCAAGACGGCATAGGGGGAGTAGTAGTGGGGATAGATTAGAATAAGGCGTTCGATAGGGTAGAGCATGAGTTTCTGTACAGTGTATTAGAGAGGTTTGGGTTTGGAGAGAGGATGTTGGGATGGGTGAGGAGACTGTATGGGAGTGCAAAGAGTTGTGTGAAGGTGAATGGGGTGTTGACGGATAGGTTTGTGGTGGGGAGATCAGTGAGGCAGGGGTGTCCTCTATCAGCGTTGTTGTACGCAATTGCAGTAGAGCCCCTGGCCACATTAATCAAGAGAGATAAAGGGGTAGTGGGGATTAGGTTGCCGTTCGGTGGGACATGTGTCATTAACCACTATGCAGACGACACAACAATCACGGTGAGGGACAGTGGAAGTGTGAAAAGGGTATTGGAGTTGGTGGAGAAGTACGGGAGGGCGTCAGGGGCAAAAATAAACAAAGCTAAATGGGATTGTGCGTGAATTTATATGGGAAGGGAAGGGGGTGAAAATAGCACAGAAAACGTTGGTGGCAAAGTGGTGGGAGGGGGGACTAAACATAATGGATTTAGAAACAAAAAGGACAGCAATTAGAATAAAAACGGTGCAAACGTATATGGTGGGAAGGTGGAATTATGGGTGGAAGGAGTTTCTGAAAAAGTATATTGAGGAGGTGGGAGGAATAGGAGAGAGTGGGTGGTACATGGCGTTTAAGAGGTCAATGACGGTAGGAATACCAGAGATATACAGGGAGGTGTTGGAGGCGTGGGCGAAGTTTCTACCTAAGGTAGACTACAAGTGTGGAGGAATACGATCGTTCGTAAACCTCCCGCTGTTTTTAAATAAGGAATTCAAACATATGAACAAAACACTGTATGAGCCAAGGTTCATGCAAGCGGGAATAAAACAAGTAAAGGACATAATGTATGAGGTGATCCCAGGGTTCCTCAGGGGGGGCTGTATTTTTGATTCGGTGAGAGAGATAGAAGGAATGGAAAATAGAGAGAAGGTAAACAAAATATACGAGAAAATCAAATCCAGTATACCTATAGAATGGGTCAATAGAATAGAAAGAGAATGTGTGGAAAGGGGAGTAGAAAGTATGCCTGAGATGTATGTGATGGAGAATGAAGAGAAGTGTAGAATGGAGAGCATGAGTGTAAAGAAAGTGTATGGGTGGTTGATAAGAGATGTGATAAAAGAACCAGCAGCAGAGAAAGTATGGAGCAGAGTGTTTGAAGGCATGGATGTAAAGAAAATATGGACGAATGGGCATATAAAATATAATAGTATGGAGTGTGAGAATAATGATTTCCTGATTAAGCACAACAGAATATATACTAATGTGGTATTCAGTAAAATAGATAGCAATGTAAGTCCTATGTGTGAAGTCTGCAGCAGTGGTCATGAGAGCTTTTTGCATTATTTTTTGGAGTGTGTTGATTTGGTTGATTTCTTTGAGTTTTTAAAGAAACTGTTGAGAGACAATTGGAGTGTGGAGTTGGATATGGAAGGAGGGTGGAGGGAGTTATTTTTGTTTGGTGTGTTCAAAAGAAGCAAAACGGTGAATTTCGGCTTGATGAATTATGTTTTAAGTCACGCCAGACTCGCGGTCGTCATGAGACGAAACTTTGCACATTTCGAAGGGCGGAAAGTGAAAATAAAAGCCCTATTCAAAGCAATGATGAAGCGGGATGTGGAGTTGATATGTAGGTATGGAGGGAAGGATGTAAAGGAGTGCTTTGTGAGGGGGAATACATTTGTTTATGGAGGGGAGGGAGGAGGGATACTGTTTAATTGGTAGTAGGCCGGGAGGAATGGGTTAATTTGGCATGGGCTAGGGCGGATGGGAATGGAAGGTGTTCATTTGTATGTTAATGTATGTTGTATGTTAAAATGTCAATCTTGAAAAGGTCAATCTGTGTTGGTGGGGAGGAAGGGGAATGGGATTAAGTTATGGTTGTGAAAATGAACTGAAATGATGTATAATGATATGTAATGCTATGAATTGAAAGGAAAATAAAAAATATTAAAAAAAAAAAAAAAGAGCGGGTTGTCCTCTAATTAGAAGATCGGAGGTTCAATCCCCGGCTCCTCCAGTCTGCGTGTCGAAGTGTCCTTGGGCAAGATACTAAACCCCAAATTGCTCCCGATGGTCAGGCCAGCACCTCGCATGGTAGCTCACTGACATCAGTGTGTGTGTGTGTGTGTGTGTGAATGGGTGAATGAGAGGCATACAATGCAGCCATTTACCATTATGCTGTTGTGGGACCTTGCTGTATTGTCATAATGAGATACATGATTGACAAGTTGGCAAAAACTACTATGGGACAGTACATACAAATTCCTACAGAAGGAAATGATTTGGATGACTCTGGCGAAGGAAGTACCTTACCGATTGAGAATTTAACAATGTTAGCTGCCTTATCAGACATTTATGCAGATTTGACTGTGCTAACTGATGACTCTTTGATTGCTTAACATATCTGAGGACTGTAGGAATTACATCATTATTCTTTACGTGATCATTTATATGATCAAATGGGGGAATGTTATGGAAAATAATGATGTAAGTGTGATATGCTTAAAGTATAAATTGCAATAATATGTATGTATAGTATAGTCACAGCCAGTGGAAAACTACTGCGCTAAGGTGTGTGTGTGTGTGTGTGTGTGTGTGTGTGTGTGTGTTGGGTTATATGGTATAGATGGCTAATTGACCTGACTTCTCACCTGGGCTCCACGGACCTAAGGGTAATACGAGGACTATGCCATAGTCCTGATAATTCGGAGAGTGTAGCTGCATTTGTTAGTGTCTAAATAACATATATTCTCTTTGTCGTTGAAGGTCCGTTTGTACCACTTCACCTGATTTTGAGTGTATCCCAGTGTATAGAACAGCGCACCCTACAGCTGGTTGCTGTATTGCAGTTTCATACACATTTTCGATACACACGGTGCGATTTTGGCGGGCTGTCTTGTGATTGGCTGGTTTACGCATGTGGGTGGTACCTACAAACAGCCCACTCAAAGGTCCGCCCATACCGTCCGCTCTTTAAAAATTTAATTTCCTGGACGTGGAAAACAGCAGCATGGCCTAATGGACTGGACTGGACTGTACAGGTAAGCATTTATATTTGTAAACATAGCTTATTTTTGCTTGAGCAAGTAACAGGAACTTATAATGTGTTTTTGGTGTAAAATGCAATTGGAAGTCGCAATGGCTAATTTACATAGAAATGCTTTTTAATGTCAAAAAGTCTATCTTTGGAGTAATTTTAATAAAACAAAATCTTGGCTTTCATAATCTGTATGAATTACTTACTATTTTAGAGTGGAAATATAATTTTGAAGCATAAAAGCAAGATATGGTATTAACTTGGTCTGCATAGTTTATATTAACTGGCCACCATGTAAAATCATGTTGGGGCATAACTGTTTTAGATTAATAGCAACATAACTTCCCACTGGTCAACTGGTCAACGTCAACGCGTCCGTCATATTGGACCGGGCAAGACTGGCCTGTAAACAAATACAAGTAAATGGTAAATGGTAAATGGACTGTACTTATATAGCGCTTTTCTAGTCTTTTCCGACCACTCAAAGCGCTTTACACTACATTCACAGTCACCCCATTCACACACATTCATACACTGATGGCAGGGCGCTACCATGTAAGGTGCCAACCTGCACATCAGGGGAATCTAACCATTCATACACATTCACACACCGAAGGCGCAGCTTCGGGAGCAATTTGGGGTTCAGTGTCTTGCCCAAGGACACTTCGACATGCGGACTGGAGGAGCCTGGGATCGAACCGCCGATCTTCTGATTAGCAGACGACCCGCTGTACCCCCTGAGCCACAGCCGCCCCATAAGTAAACGGGGGAGCCTTGGTTTTTTTGGATAAAAAGCACTATAACGTTTACATTTCTCAACCGATTTCAATGAGACGTTTTTATATTCAAGGGTTTATGATCTACGTCGAGTAGAAAAAAAGGTTTTGTCTCGAGTTACTTAGAATCTCGATAGTTAGGCTATAATCGCTGCTAGACGCTAGATGCAGAGAATCAGACAGATTAAATATGCATTTAAGAATTTCTCTTGAAAAAAACCCCTAAACATTGCTATAGCCTTGTCTGTGTGTTTCTTTTGGATGGTAAGCATGGGCCATGAAGTTTACAAGAGGTTCACTGGAGTTGGTTTAGTTAGAGAAATTGTCTCATGTTGTGGGTGATTTTGTACACTGTCAGAAAACATGTACCGCTAAAGCAGTGGGAGGCAGGATGAAGTTCAATCTGAATGTGGTCCAGCACAGCTGTATATTACAGCAAACGTTATCCTCCTCCTGTTAATATGTAGTTCATATGCAGACTCCGACCAGCCTATTTCTCTAGGTAGAAAGGAGTTGCTACACTTTGGGGAGGGAAACATGCACAATACAGGGGTGGGGGGGTGGGGGGGGAATGAATGTGTTCTTCAAATGTAAACCTGTTTTCCTACTGTTTGGCAACATTGTATTAGTAGGGTAGTGAGGGCCATATTGCATGGTGCAGTTATGAGCAAAGCATCTGGCTTCTATCTTCAGATGTTGTTCCTACATTACTGGTTTTCACAGCTATAGACTTTTGTTTTCTGATCATGCTTGTCCTACAAATGGACATAATAATCCTGACAATCATCTTTGGTAATTCAGGCTTTTAACACCTGCCAGTAAAACATGCAAAGGCGAAGACGTATTAATCCAAAGGAAGATGCAAAATGTTATGTTGATACTGGAAGGGACAAAGTGGGACTTGACATCAAATACATCAATGCCTTCAAAGGTAAGTTGAATCTTCTGATTGTTTATCATGATTCAACTTTATGATGTCACTTTACCTTTTGTCACTTATTTGTTATTTGTGTATAACTAGGTCGTGGCATCTTCACCTCTGCTCCATTTTGAAAAAGGAGACTTTCTGTTGGAGTGTAGGTGAACTAATAAGCAAGCAAGAATGTGAGAGGAGACAGAGACTCTACCATGACCGCCTTAAGGTGTTCATGTTCGAGTTCCATTTTAATGGAAAACTGTGGTGGTGCGTATTATATGTCAATGCTTATTCTAATCAGAATTATATGACACTTTGCTTTTGGGTTGCTGAACATACAGAAATTGTTGATAGAAGGTTCTTGAGTCAGGCTAATTTACACTGCCTAAGTATATAAATTGACTGTTTTTAAATTAAGTGTTGTGTTTTTGTAGTGTTGATGCAGCAAAAGAGGATGGGTCACTTGGAAGACTTGCAAATGATGCCAAGATGAGGTACATCACTGTGCAAGGGAAACCCCATCTGTGTTTGTTTGCAGTACAAGACATAAGTCCAGGAGAGGAGATCACCTATAATTATGGTGACTCAGACTGGCCGTGGAGATGCAAGGTGGTTCAAATTTTACTTTGTGAAATTCATTCAATTAGAATATTTATTATTACTTGATCTCATTGTTTGTTGTTAAAATCTTCAGAAACCTGGAGGAAAGTCTTCGGAGGGGCAGCATGGTGAAGGACCACTCACATCAGAGCCTTCTACGAGTACTCAAAAGGCGTCAACAAGGTAGCAAAAAAAGGCATCTGCAGGTGCCTCAACTGTTCTGCTCAAAACCTTTGATAAGGTAAGTAAAATGTGTTGTTCTATGATTTGTACAAAAAGGTTTGAAGCAACCTATGGATGTTAGGTTTTGATATATTGAACTTTTCCTAAAATTTAATCTTGTATATTTAATCTTTTAATGTTGCTGATGTTGTGCACAATTACACATGGCTGAGACTGACAATTGGCTAATTATTTGTTCCTAGTAAACTAAACCTTTTCAGTCGGGTCCATAGTTCCAATTTTCTTTTCAATATGCCTACACCAAGAAGGTTTCATTTTCGCTAAACTATATGTTCACATGTAATCAGTTTCTCTCATTTCTTAGTTTTCCACTGGTTATTTGTTTCCATTATAATTGGCATGAAAGGGTTTGAAAATTTAAGGTGACATTTTTTTTGATTTTGATGAACACAACTACACTGCCACATACACATAGCAGAGACACAGTGTGTATGGTGGGTTGTATATTTACATCTAGTGCATGGGGACCCTTTTAATTGTACTGTGCTACTACAAGCCAATTCTTGGTACTGAGGCTAGCCATAATTGATTGCATTGATTGTCTATATCTTCAAAGCAATGTTTTCCTCACATTCTTTTTGTCAACAGTAGCATGGTTTCTCTTATTCAAACCTGAAACATCCTCTCTAGTGGTACATTCCCAGTACCTGTCTATAGATTGTCCCTTTCCTCTGCGCTTTATCTGCTACAGATGACGACAGAGAGCAACCAGATCCAGACGGCTGTGAGCGACCCGGAATCAGACAAGTCCAGTGCTTGGTCCACTCAACAAGGTTGAAAAGGTAAATTAAATCCTATGTGTATGTAATGACGTTACTTGTGGCAGAACGTTTCATTGGTGCTGTGTGTGTGAGTGCAGTCACCTGAGTGTGATATGCTTCATATGGACAATGATATGTAAGGACATTCTCATCAAATGCTTTTCAAAGTGTAAGTCAGTATAATATCTCAGTGTGTGTGTGTCGAGCAGTGAACCCCACACAAATATGACTTGGGAGGTCCATAGAGTTTATAGGGTCCTGCGTCCAGGTGGGTTGATATTGGCATCACTTTGGTTTTTAAGTAGATATCAACATGTAATTGTGAAATGACTTGCTGCTCAAACTGTCTGGCACAAATAAATGTTACAATACAATTTTGCCAACAGTGTCAAAAGCATCGCATGTGCGCGACAATATCCTCCTTGGACAAATGCATTCAGTGTGTGGGACCCCACTTACTGCCCTTTGAGTGTGTCAAAGGGCAGTAAGTGGATATATGTGCTGTGTTCTAATGTATGATTAACCACTCAGGTTTTGATGGCTCCAACTGGCCAACACATTTCGTTTTCTGTTTGTGTGATATATTTTTTTCTACTTTGCATAACTTCCAGGTAAAGATGCTGGTGAAGAACATGGGTCCAGAAGAGTGTCAAAGAAAGTGTGGTCTAAGGCTGAGGTTGCCGCAGTAATGCGGCATTTCAGAGATCACATATGTAAAGGAAAACTGGCCACCAAAAACGAATGCAGTCACTGCATTTATATTTTTGTTAATATGCTCATGATTTTTAGTATTGTGTGCATATGTGAACAGTACTTCAACTGCAAGTGCACTTTTTTTGATAATAAAGTGACTGTTCCAGTAATGCTTTGTGCTGTCAGGTGTATTTATGTTAAAGGTCCCATATTATGGAAAACGGTTTATTCCTGGCGCTTATACATGTTCCACAGGAAATTACTTCCCTAAGCAGCTGAGAAAATTTGAAATCTGGAAGTCAATCCGTTTTTCTGTATTTTCCTTTTTCCAAAAACGGTGCCAAAGATAGGAGAAAAACAGCCCGTTTCAGAAAGTGGTTCCTTTGGACGTCATAAGGGGCAAATCCAGCCCTTCTCAGAGCATGCCCACACCCAGGTGAACAACCAATCCCATTTACGTTGTCGCAAAATGCAGCTCACGACAGTGCCGCAAGCCGTTGCTTATGGTGCATTCCATTATACTCGGAAATCGATAATTCCGAGTCGGTATTCCTAACTTCCAATCTAAATGTGTTCCAGTGCATCTGCTCGGGAAAACATAATTGCCCGCAGCAAACTCATGTTTGTATGGCAAGTCTCAGAATGTTACAATCATCTAAATTCAACATCAACTACTACAGCGCCATTAGTGAATAGAATCGGCGCATATCACATTCGGACGCCGTTTTTTCCGAGTACACTGGAATGCACCATTACTTTGCAACGAGTGAAGCTAAAACAACATATCTACGGCGATATATCAACTCTCCAGTTATTATTTTGTAGGATGCAGGCAGCAACATAGATCCCTGCACAGTCTCCCAACACGCGAAAATGCCAGGACAGAGTGGATTAATTTTATTTCTAACGGCAACGGCTACAGTTTTTTCTGTGTGTGATGATCAGTCCTCAGACTGCTTGAGCAACAGCAGGATTAGCATCTAAATTGAAGCTTAAAGATGGAGCAATTCATAAGGTACGTGACCCATCTGCAAAATTGGAATCTGTAAGTGTCACCATGTTTTGATTTAATTTACCAAATTAGTCTGGTTTGTATATTCGACTGCTGGTTAGCTAACGAGCTAGCGGGGCTAGCCACGGGCTTGTTGGGCGTGGAAGAAGTAAGAAAACTAAAGCCGGAGTCATTAAAAGTAAAGTAAAAGTAAAGTTATTGGTTGGAGTCAGGACTCATCTTAAAGTTATTTGTTGGGACCAGTGTCTGTTTTATAAGTCTGTCGAACTTGTCAGGCTTGGTAAACTTTAGCCACCATTAGTACAATCGCGTTTGGTTGTTTGGCTGCGCTGTTTGGATGCAAATAAATTGCATCCAATAATATATTGGCTAACTAGCTCAACAAAATTGTCAATCCTAGCTTGTCTGCAAGTTGTATTCAATAAGCTTATGGACATGAGCCATAAACAGACCGGCTACAGCAGAGAGTGTCTCTCACACACCCACATACACAAACACAAGGCACGAAAGTACAATATTACACAGAATTGTTATCATTGAGAAACTAAGTGGAACCGCTCAGCTGCCTCTTCCCATTCTGGGTCAGACTCCGGCTCAAACATGTCCGGTCTCAGTGTTGGTTCTGGAGCGGCTGCCATGGTTATGGTAGATTTCTGCATCAAGCTTATTTGTTTACCTTGAGCAGCATGAGCGCTCTGCTCTCCGCCTCCGCCAGGCGATTGCGTGTAGGTTGTATGTAATGAGCACTGCTCTGATTGGCCGCCTCACGCCTCACTCACGGCGTGAGGCGGCCAATCAGAGCAGTGGTCATTACATACAACCTCCATGCCCTCAAAACAGCCTGTTCTTTACAATGGAGAAAATGAGAGACTGAAACACACACCACAGAAGCTGGTTTTAGGATTTTTTTTAATATAGACTTCACAAACGTCTTGTAAAGACCCCCAGGAACAGTTTAAATAGCCCAAAATGAGTACAATACCCCCCCTTTAATGAGGAGTGATTTCAAAAGTGACATCATTGTCCCTTTAAAGACCCAACAGTGTTTGTTTGGACCTTTATAAACTACATTTTTGTCAAAAAGAGAACTGTCTGTGTAAACCACAATAGTTTCAGGGTGTTGTGTATAAGGCTGTACAGGGTGTATCTGAAATCTAAAGTGACCTAAAATCTTTTCAAAGTGTTTTAATCTAACTCCCATAGCTCTATGACCTCAGGAAAGGGTGATCCATGTAAACCACCACCGGGCGTGTTTGGTGTTCATTACCTGGTTGAAAGTTTGATCTGGGAAATGAGTAAGTCTTGGGGTCAAGGAAGGTCAAGTCGTAAAGAGTTGGAGCAGAACTTTTATTGCATGGGAGATAACCCCTTTACGGCTGGGTGATTGTGAATGGCCTTGCATATCTTCACATATTAGCCTTTTACTATGTGTGTATGTAGAACTAGTCAGTCAAGTGTATAAATGTATCTATAAATGTATCTGAAATTTAATTCCTCAGCTCATTCTGCATACACCTCGGTGTGAGTAATTTCAGCTCTGCTTGCAAGCATTAAAGGCCTAAGAGACGTAAGTCGCTGACGAATATTGTGTTATAGCTTTATTGAGCTGATCTCACCAACTAGACAAAGTGCAATTGACTTAAGTTGCCACGACACCTGTTCTACAGGAGCTGAGTGGTTTTCTTGACCTCTTGACTCGCTTGACCTTAAGCGTTTTGGAGCATTTTGTTCATTTAGGTCAGAGTTCCTCAAATCCGGGCCTCGGGGTCCAGAGTGCTGCTGGTTTTCTCTCCTACCAGGAAGTTAATTGCATTCACCTGGCATCCCAGGTCTTAATCAATCCCTGATTAGACAGCTAGAATGGAAACTACCTGGCAGAATAGAAAACCAGCAGTACTCTGGACCCCGAGGACCGGATTTGAGGACCACTGATTTAGGTGATCACAGCTCACTGGGTGCATGCATTGAGTGTAAATGTGTTTTTTTTTTTACCTTTTGGGCTGTTTCATGCGTTTTGGAGCGTTTTGTTCATTTAGCCAATGAACGGGTGTAAATAACAAATGTTACTATTTACACCCGGGTGCAAGCATTGAGCTGAAAGTGACTGGACTGTTATGCCGGGATCAGACTACACTATATTTTTGTCTGTTACGATGGTCACTGTGTCAGATTAGGCGATATAGAGTGATAAATTCGTGCCGTGTCTTGGCCGACAGACATGACAGACTACACGTTGGTCACCGACCAATAATCGCTTGCTGACGTGCGTCATCGGAAAGCAGGTGCTAGGCAACGAGAATGTAAACAAACAATGGCGTCCGAAGCGGTATGCATGATATTAGCTGTCTTGTGTTCTGAAAAGGCAAAAAAAAGAAAAAACGACTGTGGACCCGTTCTTGGGTCGCATGAAGAGAACAGTATGGGTTGTCAATCCTTCAAAGAGGTGAAAAATAACGATGTTTTAGCCTGTAGTGAAACCTAAATGTAGCTAGCCTCCACAGGCTAGCCAGCCACAGGAGCCAGAGCTTGACAAACCTTTCCTCTGTTTCATAGTTCCACCTAGCGGCACCAACAACTTCGCCATGTTTGTTTATAGCGCTCCGTGCTCCTATTGGTAAACGTCATGGACGAGACCGAACACGTCGTGGACGGCAAAAAAAAATTCTAACATGCTAGTCTTTTGTCGGGACGTCGTGAGGCGTCCCAGATGCGGCGTCGGTTGTCGTCCACTATGTCACACTACACAACATAAAACGATCGATTGTCGCACCCTGTTGTTCCTGACTCGACCCGACGCCCTACGTCTGCCGAATCGGGCTATAATCGGCCTGATATCGTGTAGTCTGAACCCGCCATTAGAGTGTGGCCTGGAGCTGAGTGTTTTTTGTTACCTTTTGGGCTGTTTTAAGCGTTTTGGAGCGTTTCTTTCATTTAGATGACCACAGCTCATGTATGGAGGGTTAAACGTGACAATATTAAATAAATCATTAAATAAAAGTGGAAATATATGAATAATTAATTAAAATTGGAAATATAAGCCATTTAATTATTTCCACATTCATTTAATTATTTCCACATTTATTTAATTATTTCACTATTTATTTATTTCATGGTTGCTGGTCTGTGTGTGCACTGTGAAATTTTAATCTGTCAACATTGTCCATCAAAGCCTGTGGGCGGAATCTAACATCTGATTGGTTTGACCGCACAGTAAGTCAAGATCAATCGATAGCAGGCTACTCGATGTATGGGTGTCAGCTGTGTGCCTTCACATTCTCGTCCAGTTGGTAGCGGTAAGGCGCCAATGAGTTGGATTGTCAACCATTTCTCAACGACCAAGAAGAACACCAAGAACTTAATCAGTTACTTAAGGAAATAGTTATGACCTTCAACTTAATGTTACAACTCATTTATCAGAATGTCGAAAAGCTGTCCAGAACTTTTGCGGCAGCCAATTTAACCCTCTAGACCCCAGTAGAAGGTCTTGGAAGTTGAGAGCAGCTTCTTCTTGGGGTTGCACAGTAAGCACCTGAACGCATAATCTTCCTCTGTTGTTTTACTTAAACTCATGTATTAGCTCGAGGTACGGCCACGGCGACTCCCTTGGGATCAATTCCTCTTTTCATCTTTCCATCAAGTAAACTCAAGCTTGCGGGTCTGTATTCGCCTGCAGCAGACAAGTTGCAGGCATCAGCCCAAGGATTGGTAAGTGATGTCACCGTCATACGGAAGTGCTTCTGTCGGCTACACATACAGGTCTGTGATCCTTAGCGGTTTTATTTCAGACTGCAGCAGAAAGCGCTGCTGCGCTTGAGCTTCAGGAATGCTTGGGAAAATGTAGCTTGTGTGGACTCTACGGCACTACTTGATCAATAAAAGAGCTTCGCTACTGAAAAGTTATTTGATTCAGAAAACAGCGACGCTACCACCACGCTACTGAGAAATGTAGTTAAACTAGTAACGCTGCTACTTGTAGCGACGCTACTGCCCAACACTGGTAACGTTATATGATCCACAACATTTATCCCTTCAGTGTCAACTTTGACAGTATGACAACAAAACGTCCCTCTTATCTTAGCTAACGCTGGGCTTTCAAAATACAAAAGAAAACACCCCGTACTTCACACAGACCCATACAGAAGTCTAATAAGATCAGACAACAAAAGTCGTCAAACTTATAAGTCGTCAGTCCTCCCGACGGACTCTTCGATGCACTCGCTCCCGGGAAATAGTGTCCCTCTCTGGCAGTCGCGACTAGGTAGGTTCCGCTATGTAATCAAGTTGATTTGTGGCTTGTTTTATCAAACAACAACAAGCGATTTCAATCAAAAAAACGAAACTCACAATGTCATCGTCACTTTCCATGATACATGCCGTTTCTGAATCTGTTTCACAGCATATCCTGATAGCTTCCATACGGTTGTAAAACCGGGGACGCTTAGGCGGCACAGCCATTCTTAGCACTACGGCGATAAGAAAATTAAACCCAGAAAAACTACAAAAATATCAACGTACGACCAACATTTTACGGTTCCGGTTAATCGATGACAACCTGAAGTATATATAAAACACAGTTCAAAACTTGATTTTCTGTTTTTTTATGCATTTTTAATGATCGGAAAATGACGGGCGCTCTTGGGCGCTATGGTGAAATATAGAATGGGCGCTCCAAGAGGCCCTGAGAAACACACCTCCGGCCACACAGTCCACTCCACAAGTCGTTGAGCAAGCATTAACATTCAACAGAAACCCTGTCCACTGAATCAGGGTTTGCAATATTAGACTCTATGTTCTCTGCTAATGCTAACATATTTCTAACTAAGTCATGAGAGACCTCCGCCATTTTTTTGTAATAAAAACAAAGCAACAAGGAAGGATGCAGGCAAAAGCAATCGACTTAACTTGACCAACCAATCAGACGCAAGGCCCTCCCACAGGCTTTGATGGACGAGTTGACAGATTTACATTTCACAGTGCACACACAGACCAGCAACCATGAAATAAATAGTGAAATAATTAAATAAATGTGGAAATGAACAATTAAATAGCTTATATTTCCCATTTTAATTAATTAATTATTCATATATTTCCCCTTTTATTTAATGATTTATTTATTTAATATTGTCACATTTAACCTTCCATACACTGGGCCCCAATCAGTGTTTTTTAACCTTTTGGGCTGTTTCAAGCGTTTTGGAGCGTTTTGTTCATTTAGCCAATGAACTCGGCTGCACGCATTGAGCTGAAAGTGACTGGACTGTTAGAGTCTGGCCTGTTCTCCAGGAGCTGAGTCGTTTTTTTACCTTTTGGGCTGTTTTAAGCGTTTTGGAGCATTTTGTTCATTTAGGTGATCACAGGTCACTGGTTGCACGCATTGAGCTGAAAGTGACTGGACTGTTACAGTCTTTGGGCTTTGGGCTGTTTTAAGCATTTTGGAGCGTTTTGTTCATTTACGCAATGAACAGGTGTAAATAACAAATGTGACTATTTACACCTGGGAGCACGCATTGAGCTCAAAGTGACTGGAGTGTTACAGTGTGGCCTCTTCTACAGGAGTTGAGTGGTTTTTTGACCTTTTGGGCTGTTTCAAGCGTTTTGGAGCTTTTTGTTCGTCTAGCCAATGAATGGGTGTAAATAGCAAATGTCACTATTTACACCCGGATGCAAGCATTGAGCTCAAAGTGACGGGACTGTTAGAGTGTGGCCTGTTCTACAGGAGCTGAGTGGTTTTTTTTTACTTCTTGGGCTGTTTTAAGTGTTTTGGAGGGTTTTGTTCATTTAAGTTATCACAGCTCACTGGGTGCACGCATTGAGCTGAAAGTGACTGCACTGTTAGATTGTGGCCTGTTCTACATGAGCTGAGTCGTTTTTTGACCTTTTGGGCTGTTTCAAGCGTTTTGGGGCATTTTGTTCATTTGTTCAGTTTATTATCCTTAGTTGTAAATAAATAATCTTTTTTGGCATTTAAAGTCCTGTGTGGTCACCCATCTTTGTCACACACATGAGCTGGTCTGTGTGTCACTTTAACTAAAAAGTGACACATCTTAGAGCATAGGGTAACGTAAGTACAACTTTAGCTCAGCTTGGGATAAGGCGTAGTATGTCTGGTCTCCTTGGTAATTCATGGTAGGTTGTTGGCCATGTGGGGGATGACAGTACATTGCCAGTTGGTTTAGTTGTTGAAGGTGGTGGTAGTTGTAGTACCATGTGGTAGGCAACTATTTGTTTGGAAATTCTTCTGGGAGAATCACGCAATAGCGTGACAAAATGTGGCAATAGCTTGGTTGGGCTTAGTTTTCTTGGTTTTGGAGCTATATCCCCTTGTAGGTTTAAAGCGGCTGGTTTCCTTATGGGACTGGTCGGTTAACTTTTGTAGTGTGGCGGAGACCGTGGGTAGAGCAATTGTCTCGGGAACACATCCGTGGCTCCGGGTAGGCTGGCAGGTTTGTGGTTCCTGTCCCGCACCAGTGGGCTGCAGTGTATAAATACCCCCCCACCAGTACCTGCACAAAGACCAGGGTTGAGTGTAGTTAGTTAGTTAGGTGAACTATTTAGATTAGGGCTGGGGATGCTCTGTTTTTTTGTGTGCTATTGTTTTCCCCTGGTTGTTGCATGCAGTGGCTCTGAGATTTGTCTGCTTGTATGTGTTAGCTATTTGATGAGAGAAACATGCCTTCAGCTGTAGATGAGTTTATTCAGACCCTGTCTGAGGGGTTATTGGAGCAATACACTAAAGAGCAGTTGTTAAAACTTGCAGAGCATTATGAAGTTGAAATTAGTGACAAGCAATTGAAGGATAAAATAAAGGTTTTCTTGAAAAGTAAGCTGTTGGAGGAAAACATTTGACTGTTAAGGAAGCTGTTCAGTATGCTACTAGCCTAATTGGTGTTCCTGCAGTGGGGTTGAGTTTTGAGCAACAAAAAGAGCTGTTAATGTTGCAGTTAGAACATAATAAACAAAAAGAACTTGAATTGGAGAAAATAAAGTGTCGGAAAGAAGTGGAGTTGGAACACATGAAACAAACTGAACAAGCAAAATTGGACTTGCAACAGTATAGACTAAGTCTAATTAAGGACGGTAAGCTTGTAGATGTGTCTTTTGATGAAGGTTCTGTTTATCGATCTGATAATGCCCCTAGCTCTGACATGGTTCGGAACTTGCGGTTGTTGCCTAAATTTAATGAGAGAGATCCAGATATATTTTTCTCATTATTTGAGTGCACGTTATTGTTGCAATGCGTACTAACAGGTAAAGCTCAGGAGGCATATTTTGCTTTAAAGGGGGGGTATTGTACTCATTTTGGGCTATTTAAACTGTTCCTGGGGGTCTTTACAAGACGTTTGTGAAGTCTATATCAAAGAAAATCCTAAAACCAGCTTCTGTGGTGTGTGTTTCAGTCTCATTTTCTCCATTGTAAAGAACAGGCTGTTTTGAGGGCGTGGAGGTTGTATGTAATGAGCACTGCTCTGATTGGCTGCCTCACGCCTCACTCACGGCGTCAGGCAGCCAATCAGAGCAGTGCTCATTACATACGATCGCCTGGCGGAGGCAGAGAGCAGAGCGCTCATGTTGCTCAAGGTAAACAAATAAGCTTGATGCAGAAATTTACCATAACCATGGCGGCCGCTCAAGAACCAACACTGAGACCGGACATGTTTGAGCCGGAGCCTGACCCAGAATGGGAAGAGGCAGCTGAGGCGGTTCCACTTAGTTTCTCAATGATAACAATTCTGTGTAATATTGTACTTTGTTTTGTGTATGTGGGTGTGTGAGCGACACTCTGCTATAGCCGGTCTGTTTATGGCTCATGTCCATAATCTTATTGAATACAACTTGCAGACAAGCTAGGATTGACAATTTTGTTGAGCTAGTTAGCCAATATATTATTGGATGCAATCTATTTGCATTCAAACAGCGCAGAGCAAACAACCAAACGCGATTGTACTAATAGTGGCTAAAGTTTACCAAGCCTGACACGTTCGACAGACTTATAAAACAGACACTGGTCCCAACAAATAACTTTAAGATGAGTCCTGACTCCAACCAATAACTTTACTTTTACTTTTAATGACTCCGGCTTTAGTTTTCTTACTTCTTCCACGCCCAACAAGCCCGTGGCTAGCCCCGCTAGCTCGTTAGCTAACCAGCAGTCGAATATACTAACCAGACTAATTTGGTAAATTAAATCAAAACATGGTGACACTTACAGATTCCAATTTTGCAGATGGGTCATGTACCTTATGAATTGCTCCATCTTTAAGCTTCAATTTAGATGCTAATCCTACCGTTGCTCAAGCAGTCCGAGGAGTGATCATCACACACAGAAAAAATTAGCTACCTGTAGCCGGGAAATAAAATTAATCCGCTCTGTCCTGGCATTTTCGCGTGTTGGGAGACTGTGCAGGGATCTATGTTGCTGCCTGCATCCTACAAAATAATAACTGGAGAGTTGATATATCACCGTAGATATGTTGTTTTAGCTTCCCTGGTCGCAAAGTAATGGTGCATTCCAGTGTACTCGGAAAAAACGGCGTCTGAATGTGATATGCGCCGATTCTATTCACTAATGGCACTGTAGTAGTTGATGTTGAGTTTAGATACTTGTAACATTCTGAAACTTGCCATACAAACATGAGTTTGCTGCGGGCGATTATGTTTTCCTGAGCAGATGCACTGGAACACATTTAGATTGGAAGTTAGGAATACCGACTCGGAATTATCGATTTCCGAGTAAATCAAAATCAAATCAAATCACATTTATTTGTATATCCCTTAATCACCGTTACAGTCTCTAAGGGCTTCACAGTGCCCAACATGTGAAAATAATAAATGGTTAGTACACAACATCCCCCAGCCTTAGACCCTCACAGAGGACAAGGAAAAACTCCCACAAACCCTCACTGGGAAAATTGGGAGAAACCTTGGGAGGGGCTACTCAGAGAGGGATCCCCCTACCAGGACGGTTGGGCGTGCAATAGATGCCGAGTTTGGGCAAGCAGCGTATACACTATATGAAAGTTTATTTTGGTGGGACATCCAGATCTGATTGGGCGGCATCACAGCAACGACAACTCAGTCAGCGTCATCATAGGACTAGGGGACCATGCAGGCGCCAACACTGCCCAGATAGGAGAACGCAACGTCCGCTCAGTCAGCATCGTCCTAGGAGGGGGGACCAACCAGACGCCAACTCTGCCGGGCTGCGGCCTGGAACAGATAGGAGACTCACCCACACACACCCATACACACACACTCTCACTCACACAGACAAACATGACCAGTGTCAGTGGACAGGAGCAGGTAGACCAGGAGAATAGGACATGTAGGCAGGATGCTAGTATCCATCGGCAGGACCCCGATCTAGGATGAGCTAACTGGTCTAGCCTTACTCTGAGAAGAGACTGAGCCACTCCCTCAAGGCTGGTCAAATGACAGAGAGAATAAATGGGTTTTTAGCCTTGACTTAAAGACTTCGATAGAGCCTGCCTCTCTGATTGAGGCAGGCAGACTGTTCCATAGTTAGGGAGCCCGGTAAGAAAAGGCAAGTTACCTGCAGTTTTCTTTTTGACTGCTGGGATAGACAGGTAGCCAGCGTCCTGAGATCTGAGGGCACGTGGCGGTTTATAAGGTTTAATCAAATCGGATAAATAGGACGGTGCCATCCCATGTAATGATTTATATGTAAGTAAAAGCACCTTAAAGTCACACCTGGCCTGAATTGGTAGCCAGTGTAATGAGGACAGGATGGGAGTTATATGGTCGAATTTCCTAGTTTTGGTCAGGATTCTGGCAGCAGCATTCTGGACCAGTTGTAGTTTTTTAGTGCGCCCAGTAGGTAAGCCCGAGAAAAGGACATTGCAATAATCGATTCTGGATGATACAAAGGCATGTACTAAAATTTCTGCGTCTGCCTCTGTTAGCATAGGTCGAATTTTGGCAATATTGCGAAGATGATAAAACGCTGATTTAGTGATCTCCTTAATGTGCAACTCGAATGAGAGGGTAGGGTCGAATTTTACCCCAAGGTTTTTAATGTATGGGCTCTGGGAGATTACACAACTATCAAAGTTAAGAGTACTATTCTCAAATAAGTGTCTATGTCTAGCCGGTCCCACAATCAGCATCTCAGTTTTGCTGCCATTAAGGAGTAGGAAGTTTAGGGACATCCAATATTTGACCTCTGATAGGCAGGCCTCTAGTTTTTGGAATTGCGTGTCATCGGTTGGTTTGACTGGTATGTAAATTTGGGTGTCATCGGCGTAGCAATGGAAGTTAATGCCAAATTTGCGAATGATGCCACCAAGTGGTAGCATATAGATAGAGAATAGCAGTGGTCCTAGGACAGAACCTTGTGGGACACCAAAGTCCATATTGCAACACTCTGAGGTCATGTTGTTGTAAAAGACGTGGTGTGATCTATCAAGTAGGTAAGACCTAAACCAAGAAAGGGCTGATCCCCGGATACCAATATAATGTTCAAGACGGTTCAAGAGTATCGCATGATCAATTGTGTCGAAGGCTGCACTCAGGTCAAGTAGCAATAGTGCTGAGGTTGAATTGGAGTCAATAGCTAACAAAAGATCATTTACCACTCTCGTGAGTGCAGTTTCGGTCGAGTGAAAGGATCTAAAGCCAGATTGGAAGGGATCAAGCAGGTTATTTTTTGACAAAAAATCTGTAAATTGACTGGCTACTGTTCGTTCAAGTAATTTGGAGAGGAACGGCAGATTTGAGATTGGTCTATAGTTCTGAAGTACTTCGGGGTCAAGGTTCGTTTTTTTCAGTAGTGGCTTGATCACGGCCGTTTTAAAGGCGGAGGGCACCGTGCCAGTGGAGAGCGACTGATTGATCATATAGAGAATGGAGGGTCCTAAGATAGGGAATACTTCTTTAAGCAGTTTAGCAGGTAAAGGGTCAAGCATGCAGAGTACAATGGAATGCACCATAAGCAACGGCTTGCGGCACTGCCGTGAGCTGCATTTTGCGACGACGTAAATGGGATTGGTTGTTCACCTGGGCGTGGGCATGCTCTGAGAGGGGCTGGATTAGTGAACCTTATGATGTCCAAAGGAACCACTTTCTGAAACGGGCTGTTTTTCTCCTATCTTTGGCACCGTTTTTGGAAAAAGGAAAATACAGAAAAATGGGTTGACTTCCAGATTTCAAATTTTCTCAGCTGCTTAGGGAAGTAATTTCCTGTGGAACATGTATAAGCGCCAGGAATAAACCGTTTTCCATAATATGGGACCTTTAAAGGAGAATTCCGGCATTTTTAAACCTGGGCTCTATATCTACCAAATCGGCATTTATACCGCAAAAAAGGTCCAAAAAGTTTCGGAATTGCTCCAGTAGATCGGCTCAGTCGGCAGACGCGAAATGGCTACAACGTAATCTGTAGGGGCAAGTGCGCTCGATCAAAGTACGTCCACTAAAAGTGCTTGTTTTTGCCACTGACAGGCTCAGATTGTTATTCGTGTGTCTGACAAGTGTCTGACAACATTACTGAAAGGATCGCTACAGAAATAGACCTTTTTTTTTAACCAGAAAACTAAAGTCTAGCTCAAGGAGAAGTCTCGCTCTGAAATGGACAGTGGACAAAGGTAGTCTATGAAAGCGAGAGGGTTGAGTTGTTGCAGGAAGAGGACGGCGGAAACGTGACAAAGTTATTCTATGAAAGCTGCGCAAAGTCTTCCTCAACATTTTGGCACAGCTCGGAAATGCACGATGGTTTTTTATCTTTGGGAAAAAACAAATACTCTAAGCTACGCTTTCTGTAGTCCAACACACGTCTCCAACGCTGACTCAAGTTTCCACCATCTTCTTCCTGCAACAAGTCAACCCTCTCGCTTTCATATCTTTGTCACGTTTCCACGTCCTCTTCCTTTCTGAAATCTCGCGAGAGTTGTTGCAGGAAGAGGACATGAAAACGTGTCCACCGTCCATTTCAGAGCGAGACTTCTCCTTTAGCTAGACTTTAGTTTTCTGGTTAAAAAAAGGTCTATTTCTGTAGCGATTCTTTCAGTAATGTTGTCAGACACTTGTCAGACACACAAATAACAATCTGAGCCTGTCAGTGGCAAAAACAAGCACTTTTACTGGACATACTTTGATCGCGCGCACTTGCCCCTACAGATTACGTTGTAGCCATTGAGCCCGTTTCGCGACTGCCGACTGAGCCGATCTACCGGAGCAATTCCGAAACTTTTTGGACCTATTTTGTAGATATAGAGCCCAGGTTTAAAAATACCGGAATTCTCCTTTAACTGGGGTACAGCAGAGTGATTTGTGTTTCTCTTTTCCTCCCTTTTAATAAAGTATTGTAGTATAGTTTTTATTTTTACTGTTTTAATCACTTCACTTCACTTATACTGACCCTCATAATGTATTGAAACAATATTGAACACATATGTGTGAAACATATCGAAACATGTCCCACTCCAACGAACGAGAAAGATCCTGACATTCGAGGTTGACAAACGGGATCTAATCTGATGTTTGCTATTGTCAGAATAGATCCTTTTCGTCAGAGCGACGAACGGGTACAGCGACACCCATGTCAAAACTGTGCCAAATGTCATTCCCTAATATTCTGACACTCAGCACAGTTATACACAGGACTTAATGCAGCTCACTTTAGACAGAGCATTCTCCAGCTGTTTCTTCGAGGGACAGCTTCCCTCGTGAAAATGCTGGTACTCTTTGAGGTAATTCTCTGTGAATGCGAATAGAAAACAATATGAGTAGCATTTAACATGAAATTAGAACCTTAAATCAGTCACGCTACTTTTTTCCTTATGGAGGGGGGGAAGGTAATGTTACGCAGCCCGGGCGCCTTCCCGGTGCTGCTAAAAAGGGAGCGGATGACAGTTGTTTGGTCCCTCGAGAAACCCTCCCCGCTCGGACCAGCCTCTTCCTCCTCACTGTCCTCCTCCTGGGCAGCCGCCGGCGCCGCCTCAGGTCCAGGTCCAGCTGCCTGCTGCTGAGGTGCCTGCTGCCCAACCCCGCTCGGGCCCGCCACCTCTTCCTCCTGTGAAGGCCCAGTCTCCTCTTCCCTCAGAGCTGCAGTTGCCTGTCGAAAAACACACACAAATAGAGAAAGAATAATTATTTTGACCCATGCTGTCTATATATGTCTCACTTGCTCCGTCTCAAATTCATTTCAATGAAACAACTCTAGCCTAGGGCAAGGCAGCTTCACTCACCAATCCAGATCCACCAGACAGGTGGTGGTACTTCTTGGATAGCCGTCTGAATTGGTAGCGGAGATTCGAGAGGTCCCTCTCCAGCGTCTCATTCTTGGCCGTGAGGTGTTTGACGGCCTTGCGCCAACTCTCAGCTTTTGCGATGCATTCCGCATTCCTCCATCTCCATCTCCTCCTCCTCCTCCTCCACACCCACGTGGACATCGTCACCCTCCTCATCTCCCTCCAGGTCCAGGGTAGACACCAAGGGCGGGGACGGGTTGGTAGCCCTCAGAGCTACCAGCTGGGTGATGGTCGTCGTCCTCCTCATCTCGTTGAGGTAGCCCTCCACCTTCTCCGGGCTGAGCTCGGTATGGCTGTCGAGCAGATGCCTGTCTAGTCTCGTGCTATTATAAGGGCACGCCGAGACTGGACAGGGCTCGTTCCGGATGTTTACTCGCTTTGTTGCGAGGCTAAGCAGGAGCCTCTTCTCCTGCACATTTGCTATATGATGAGCGCTGCGGAGGTGGTTCGCCATAGCGGCGTATACCCGCAGGCACAAAGGGCAGCAATTGACGTTTTTGGGCAGGGTCATCTCTGAAGGAAAAAACGAAAAGAAAGACATTCTTAGTTGAAAAAACAGGTTATAAGCTTCAGTAAATAGTGCAGTGGCTGACAAAATATCAATAACATGTGAAAAAAAATCAAACAGACATGCGCACAAGGCACAGTGGAGAAGTAAGTGCATCAACTTGCATTTTTGTTTTGTGCAGTTTATTATTCCCTGTGCTGCGGGTTTATTGGACATGGTACGTGATGAAACTCTCATTTCATTTGTCATGAAGTTAATGTAAGTGTTCCTCAGACCTCCATCATGGTGAAGCTGTTTTAGTCTCGTGAAGCTGAGGAAGTTTATACCACTTAGAAAACAGGAAAAGCGGAAACTAGTGGAACAGAAGACATGATATATATAGTACATATAGCACGGAGCGAGTAGCTGGGACAGTAAAGATCAATGCTGTGGTTTTAAGTTGATCTGCTTTTACCTTCACAGGTCGGTAACGGCAGACAGACTTTACATGAACATACATGTAAACATGTGACGACAGTGATTGATCCCCAGTCTCACAGCTCTGCACCAATTAACTCCGGATGGTGCAGGAGAAACGCGCACATCCGCTTATTGTTCAAAAACAGTTCACAGCCCCTCCATTAAAAACAGAACATGTAGACCACCAGTCTGATGGAACCTCATTCACAAAGCAGAAAGAAGCGGCTGGATTTGAAGTTCTATTCTATCTTTGTAATGCTGTCCCAGGATGGATGATGGTGTTCTTAATTCATGACGTCTCGTGCTGTTTTATGTACTTTTGTGTTTTCATGTTTTTATGTTTTCATTCACCTGGCTGTCAGGACCTTCTCCCCTCTGGAACAATAAAGTTGCATTGAACCAAATTGAATTGGGTTGCGCTGTTCTCTGTGCTTTCTGTCCCAGACTGGAGATGAATGAGGACGCATTCGAGGTCCCTGAGAGGACGGAGTACAGCTACCTGGTGCAGGAGGAGGAGGACGAGGAGGAGGTGCAGTATGTCCGTCACAGACACTATGTCAGCCCCCTCCTGGTCCTCTCCAGACGCTGCATCTTCCTCATCTTCCTGGGGGTGCTGGCCCTGCTCAGCATGGCTGGCTACCTGGCATACGTAGCTCAGACGCTGCCGCCGGGGCTCGCTCAGGTGTCCACCGACTGTGGAGACTACTGAGGAAGACACGTGAGTTTACGCTCTCATGCATGGTGCCTTCAAGTGCTCCTTGGAAGGCATTCAAGTGCTTCTTATTGTAACAAAAGCAGTTTTTCAGTCACTGTTGTTTTATTCAGAGAGTGGCACGGAGCTACTGAGTGCTGCTGCAGCAAAATTAACAGAGTAAAAAGAGAATCCAGCATGTAATTGAATCTATAATTCATTTATTGGCTAAAAGGTTATGCCTACATCATTTTTACCTTCATTCATATAAAGAACTTCCATGCTTTGCTTCAGGACATGGCCCATGAACACATCATGGCAACTCGGGTATCATAGAAAAATATATCACATATGAACCGCGGATGCATCAGATGGTGGCTTAGTCCCAAGTCCCAAGATTCATTGCGAAACAGCCTATAGTATAGTACCCTGTAGTCTATAGTACAGAGACGGTCCATCTCAAACTGTCAGGATGTTCTCTGCTCATGTTCCTGAGTTTTAAGTTTGTTCTCCCCAAAACATTCTGCACAAGTACAAGTACCGACGACGTTCTGGGACTTGATAATCAGCCTGGTCCAGTTGGCTTATTTAGTCTCACTCTTAGCAAAATGACAGTGATTGCCGTTCTCCTTTGTAGAAAAATGGAGCCTACTCCTTCAAGGGCATGCCCTACGCTGCTCCTCCCATCGGGCGCCTCTGCTGGGCCAAACCGCTGTGTCGGAGTGGGGTCGGAGACGCCAGCCGCTTCCGCAGCATGTGTCCCCAGGTCCGCCCGCTGTCGGACACGAGGAAGGTGATGGGCCAGGAGGACTGCCTCTTCGTCAACGTGTGGACGCCCAGCCTGCGGCCCGAGGCCAGGCTGCCCGTCATGGTGTATATCCATGGAGGATACCTGCACATGCTGAGCGGAGGAGAGGAGGGCTACTTGCCCACGGAGCAGCTGGCAGCTAACACAGGAATGGTTTATGTCAGCTTCAACTACAGGCTCAATGCCTTCGGCTTCCTGGCTCTGGAGATGCTGAGAGGAGGCTCTCCCACCAACACCTCAGGTCAGTCCCTGCAGCGCTGCGGCGTGAGGGGTTTCTTTGGTGTAACCAGAGTGGAAACGCTTTCTTTGTTACATGTTTGTTGTCCCATGACTCCCCAGCAGCTGGTTGATTAGTTGAGTTTTGGTAACCTGTCATCCCACCAGGTTGGAGAGTCCAAACCAACCTGGTTCCAGTCTGTGACTTGATCTACCATGATGGACTTGTCTGCTCTTCTCTGGTGTTCATACCAGTTAAGAACACATGACATCTTGGGAAATTAGCTGATGGCTCGCGGTTTGGCCTCGCTTCATTTTGCTATGCCAGGCTTCCTCCTGTAGTTGGTTGGATTACGTTCTCTTGGAGGAGAACTGAGACATTTCCAGGCGTCTCGGTGGGATATTTGATGACATCGGAGTATGAATGTTGTTCTCACCTGGCCAAACCCAACTAAAGGAGTTTAATAAACCGCTCCAAACAACCAACCACGCTCGGCTTGAACGCTCGCTGGAGGCGGTTCAAGGAGTAGCAGCGTGGTCGATAGCTCACGTCAGAACACAAGAATGTGTTGTGTTTAGGAAGTTATAATGGGGATAATGTAATGGCTGCCATTCTCTCAGAAGCTCTTTACCACTTCTACAGTCCTCTGAAACACTCATCGTGTTTCCTGTCGGGTGTCTAAGAGTCTGTACACCTGAGAGTTAATGTGATTGGGATGACTGGAGATCAGTTCCATGTTAATGTCTGCGTTTTTAGTGTCCCAGCATGCATTGGGACACACGCAAATTAGTGCCTGGCATGTGGACCAGGTCGCCGCTCTGCAGTGGGTCCAGAGGAACATCCATGTGTTTGGAGGAGACCCTGGAAAGGTCACCATATTTGGACAAAACTCAGGTATTGATTGATTGGATTTATTTCAGACATGTAACAACAATACATACAAAACAATACAAATACTCAGTAAAAAAAATTAACAAAACAAAATAAAGAAATACATACAATCAAAATCATAGTAGTAAATAAATAAATGTGTTATTTACTCCTTTTTTTATAAACTCCTTAATTTCATATGAATTCAAGTCATATCTTGTTTTTGATGCAGCTATAAATCAATAGATGTCTTGACTTTCAGGTGTTTGCTTTTTAATGTTCCCTATTAGAGCAATAACCCGTAATAGCAATAACGATGCTGAGGGAACCAGAGCTCTATGTCGTTCAATGCATGTTTTGTCAAAAAGTACAAAAATATTTTTTATATTATGAGTGAACAAATGACATTTAAATTGAAAGCAATGAAAAGTATTATAGTGTATGAGTGTGACGTGCCGTATAGTGAATTGCCCTGTTGTGATTGGTTAGGTGGGACGTGTGTGTGGACTCTGATGGCGTCCCCCCTGACCAAAGGGCTTTTCCATGCGGCGGGGGACATGAGTGGCTCTTACATTTACAACGCAACGCTGCAGCAGGCGGAGTCAGACAACCTCGTCTTCCTGAGGAAAACCGGCTGCAAAGACCCGGCCTGCCTCAGGAGCCTCTCGCCCACACAGGTTCTCCAGATGGGAGGAAGTTTTCACCCCGCTCAAAATACATCAAAATGACAAAAAGTACTTTCCTCTCAAAGTGGAGTGGCAGTCGGAGAAATCTACTGTATGTGACACTAAAAAAATCCAATAACAGAAAAATCAAGTTTATAAAAGTACAGTAGTAATTCGCTAAATTATCTCCTATTCCTTTCAAAGCTGCTACGTACCAGAGGTGCACTATCAGTGAACTCTCTTATTTTACTATGGACGTAAATTAAGGGGAAAGAAAGTCCTGGGAAGTGCTTTTAGATTTAGTGATGGAAGGATGTTTTTTTAATTCTTAATTTTTGAAACTCCAGGAGGTGGAAGTAACAGGTACCCCACTGTCCAACTAAACCGGGGACACGTCCTCTCAAGAAAGTAATTTTGAAAGGAACATTTAAAAAGTCTCACTAACTTTACAGGTGGAGTGTGAATGATGACTGTTATGAGAGACGGTGCTTTTATTTTCCAGTGCGATAACTGATGAAGTGAATGTCAGACTTGGCACAAAAGCATGGACCCAAATGCACGACTCGAGACGGGGAGATAAGGTACAAGTCCGTTTATTCCAGCTAGGTTCGGTACACAGAAAGGCAGTCCGGATAAGGCAAAGGTAGCAGACAAGGGGCAGGCAAAAATCCAGGTCGAAGAAACAGGCAACGTCAAAAAACCAAAACTCACGAGGGAATGCAGGAAACAACGGAAGGCTGGTAAGTTTGTCACAGGGAACAAAGACGAACTGGCAAATGAACAGGGAAACACACAGACTAAATACTGACAGGGAGGGGAGACAATGAGGCACAGGTGCAACACATTAGGGCGGGGCAGGTAATCACACAGGCGGGGAGCCTCGGGGAGGAAAGGAAGTAAAGTGACCTGAAACGAGACGACAAGTGAGTAACAAAATAAAACAGGAAACAAGACAAAACACAAGAGGAAAACCAAAAGGGAGTTAACGGGTCCGAGCAGGTGTGACAGTGAATGGAGTCAATAGGTTGTTCTGTAATTGGAATTTTATGCTTTCACATAACTTTCCTTAATTGCTGCTTCACTTTGATAGAAAAGATTACTTCAGACCAAACATCACAAATAAATGTGTGTATATATATAAGTCAAGTTAAATATGGGATATCGGGCCTGTCAGTCGTTCCTCCCTGCCTACAGCTACGTCAACAAACCTCTTTTAAAATTTCTTTTCACATTTAAAGTTTTAATGTAATTGTTTATAATGTTTTTGTGAATGAATTCTCCATTGAAAGCAGCAGATCTTTACTACCGTTGAAAAAGGATTTCACTCGTCTGGTTTCAGTGGAGAGTTTTAGTGTTTCAGAGGCGTTTCACCCTGATGAGAGAAACATCCTGGGAGACTCACCGAACGCTTCGGGCATAAAAGTGGTCAAATGTAAAGATATTGAACATCGGCACAAAATACCAGCTGTCTGCAGCTTCAGAGCTTTCAAAACCCAAACCGGTCATATCCCAACGTCTTCATTTCATGCAAATCTGAAAGGTTTGTGCTTTACATGGATCTTTCCATTCACCCCCCCAGGCCACCCCATGGAGGGAGTACCCGTCCTGGGCAGCAGACGACCTGACAGACCTGCCCACTAAAGGGCGTTTCATTGGCCCGGTGGCAGTGGTGGATGGATACGTCCTCCCAGCCCCGCCTTTTGAGATCTGGGAGACGAGGAGACTACAGTGATGTTCCATTCCTCATAGGGACAACTGAACAGGAGGCTGACTTCAGGTTAGTCCACTGCACCTGGTACAGTTTCATCAGTATTAGCTGTATAGTAGTTCAACTGTAACCGGGGGTCTGTGTTCCCTCTGTAGCCCTCTGTCTGGAAACATCTCTCAGTGGACCTGGGGAGACTACCAGTGGTTTGTAACAGGTAAGGGCTTCTGAGTGACTGTGGGGGAGATTACTGTTGTTAAGTAATCTGTGAACTTTATCGACCTCTATCGGTGACCAGTAGGCATTCAAACTGCAACGGGCCAGACGTATTGTGGTGTTTTTGTGATGTGGGACAGATAAAATCGTACTTATTGCCCCTTTGTCACATGTAGATGTCAGATCTGAAATGTTTGGTGACTTCTGTGAATGGGAGAAACTGGATGCATATAAATGATCAATAATTCAGTTCCAGTCCTAGCTGATCAGGAAAACATGTTGCATCCATCAAACCAATAGATGAAAACATGACGCCCCAACAATGAACTATAAAGAGCAGTAATAAAAAATAAACATCTAAGACCAAATTTATATAAAAACATCGACGCTGTCTGAGACTTTTGCACAGTACTGTATGTGTATATATACAGTATATAGCTCATAGCTGATAGTGTTCACCAAGCTCACAGTGGAGCAGAGATGCCATTCCTCCCATTAACAAGACATCCTGATGCTGTTCCAGGGAGGAAGGCTAACTCAGCTGTTATGACTGAATTCTCTTCTGTTAATGTGCATTAAGAAAGTTGAGAATATGCTGACGCCTTCGATGAAGACGAAGAAGAAGAACCTTCACTTTTAGACCGATAGGAGTTTCACTGAATGTATAGACTGTATATAGTATAGTATAGACTGGAAGAGTTGAATGTCCAGAAAGCAAACAAACATTAAGATAACACTACACTAAGATAGACCAGAATGCAATGCAGCCACAAGACAGGTTGGCTTTTGAGGAAGGACAACTCAGTGTTTCTCAGCTCTTGCTGCGTTATCAGTATCGCTCTCTCCACCTACACATATAACCCATATGTGTCCCACTCAGATAAACTCAGATCCCGCCGCAGGGAGGATCTGCCCGGGGAGGCGTTGGACCTGTACCCCAGCTTGGCCCCGTGTCCCGTCAAGGACCGCTGTCCAGAGAGGGCCTACACCACCATGGTCTCTGACATGAGGGTCACCTGTCCCAACAACGACCTGGCCCAGAGGGCTGCAGGTAGATTTCCCAGCATACAATTCTTTCTATCTGTGATGGTTGTTTCAAACTCAGAAGAAATTACTTAAATTACTGTTTCTTTGACAAGCTGAGTGAAACTGCGTCCTGAGTTAGATATGTTCTTTGTTGTGCTGCTATCTTCATATTTATGTGGATGTTAAAGTGAAATCACTCAACTAGAAACAAAAAAACACATTTATTGAAGATAACGTGAATAGCTGGCAGTGCCGTTGCTGGTGTTTCTGTGCTGACAGCAGAAGCTAAAGCTATTAGCCAGTTAGCAGAGCTACAAGCAGTTTTGTTGACAATATCAAAACCTCCTCTCTTCAGTAGCCGCGGCTCTTGACATCAGATTGTGTTCTCTGTGCTGCCAGATGTAGGCCTTGTGCCTCCAGGGGCTGTAACCTGCTCCACGGGCACCAGGAGACGCTGAGTCAACGTGACATTGACAAACCGAGTGACATTTAGCTGAGCGGCAGTTGCAGGGCGTTTTCTGCACAGCTCATTGGCGATTTTTTTCTGTGGAAATACTTCTGTGCTTGTGGAATCCTGGTGGGATTTTTTATTTGGGTCATATGAAATAAAAATAAATGAAATGAAGATCCTACTAGAGTTGACCAGTATGCACTAGACTTTATTATATTCATGCTATGCCTGTTCAGTGTTTCCCCCAGAATTTGATTGTCAGGGTGGAAAAGAGGGAAGACACTAAAACTCTCCACTGAAACAAGCGTTCCCCGGACGCTTCTCCTTCCACTTGCTGGATGCGGTCGCGTTCTTCGGCAGGCTGGAGCTCATCCTGGGGAAGCCTCTCTCGGCTCAGGACAAGGACTTCCAGGACTTCTTCACACGCCACCTTGTCAACTTCACCAAACAGGGTAAGGATGCTGTTGGTGTGTTATCCACTGGTCAGGGTGTCTGAGGTCTTGGAAAAGTCTTGTATTATATTATCTAAAGTCAAGGCCTTACAATGACTTGAATACAGTTCAGTCTAACATCTTCATCCAGTTTGGGAGGTCTTAAAAAGTCTTAAATTGAACTTTGCAGACTCCCTGCTGTGTCTGATGCACGTTGTTTTCTGTGCTGGTGCAAATTGAATTCTATTGTATTATAAAGCCTCTGGACGACATCAGTGTTACCAGGGGAGGTCGGTGATTTGATTTTACCCGTGCACGTTGGTAGTTTCAGTCCATCATCTGGGCGTCAGCGTCAGGCGAACCTCTCGTCACGTGGCTCCATGTCATTGGTCATTATAAAGGGTGATGCTGCTGATGAGATTAAAATGACCCCAGGACATCAGTTACCTCTAAATAAAGCAGGAGTCATTTTGACCCCCGCCAGTGGCCTCCCAGTGGAAGAGAGTGTTACAAAGATATGGAGCTACTAGAAGAGTTCTGCCAGTTTTTCTGTACTGTGGGTGGCATGTACCTGGATTACCACCTGGATTACCACTGGTCCCTAGACGACGTGACGTCACGTTGAGATATTTCCAGTTTGAATCAGAAAATGTTTCATCAACATCAACGGTGAACGTCAGGCTTTAGTGTCAGCTAATCAGAATCAAAGAGCAAGCGAGGCAGGTTGAGGGAAAGTGGGAACGCCAAAAGGGTAGAAACAGATTGATGAGATCTAACAGAGTAAGAGGATCTCAGGGAGGATGTTTCCTCCCCCTTCCTGTCTTCCAGGTAAGATGGCGGACCAGTAGCCAAAGTACCCTGCAGCCACGGCCCTCCTGTCCGATAAGCTGTCAGTGGTCCAGGACTACTCTGCTGTGCGGTGTAAGCTGTGGCAGGAGAACGGCTTCTACTCCTACGCCTGGGTCAACTGACCGCACGCCCAGGCCAGCGACCGTCTGACCACCGAGCAGGTCAACGGAGCTCCACCCCCTGGTCAGCTGACCGATAACCACTAGCCTTTATTCAGCTAACTGCTTTGCTCCACTGATGCAACCAACCAGCGCTTCCTCTGGCCATCAAACTGGGAGCCTGTTCAAAGGGCAGTAGTCTGAAAGGAGCACCTTGCACCACGACAACAGAGACAAACATGAAGAACAGATGAAGACTGGACTGTGTGAGCATGGCTGTGTGAAGAGGAGTCAGGATGTGAAGGATGTTTAGGTGTTGAGGATTTGAAGGGAGTGAAAGTCATAGTCTGCTAGGTTAGAGGTGGAAGTCTCTTCGTTTATTGGAAAGTCAAATCAAACTTTATTTGTATTATCATTAAGATGCAATGAGCTTCACATCACAGGAAACTGTACAGATTCAAAGTAAGATGAAAAAGGATCCAAAAGTGATCAGAAATCTAAAAAATAAAATAAATCTTCACAATGTCCAAAGTGTGAGAACACTTTGACCCCAGTAGTGTTTTTACATGCTCAGGTCTGATTTGGGATGTGGACTGGAGTCTAACTTGGCCTTGCTGGTGTTGACGTGACTCCGTCTGCATGTAGACGAAGACACGTTGACTTCAGAAACGTCTTGTGATTTATTTCCTCAGTAGGACAGAGGCTGAGCTGCCGGCATGTCCTTCATATTGGTGAAGTCACTGGTAGGTTATTGATAAAAGATCATTTTTCTAGACAGATATTGACATCAAGAAAAGCTACATGGAACCTAACATGGGAAAACTACAAGTGAAAACTGAACATGAGAAAGGGATTTTCATTCACATTTTGATTTCCATTGACAGTTTTAGTGCTGTTTTGTTGTATTATTACTTTGTTGTACTATTTTGTTTCTTATGTGAAGTACTGCTGTTTGCACTAATCCATAAACCACATGCTTCCACTGATTTTACTCATAAGGATTGCTGTGAAGGTTTTTTTAATGTGCATTTATTTTATTTTATTTTTTCTTAACTAGTTGAAACATGAACACATTTCTAGTTTTATTACCTATCATTCACTCTTAAATCAAGCCTTCACAATCACACCCACTTAAATCTGCGTCACTCCATTTCTGTATCACCTACGTATGAAAGGTGAAAGTATTGACTTCTAATCACGTTTCCTATAAAACGTATTTCTAGTGTCTTAAATCAAATGTTAAATCATCGTTTGTCTTTTATCATCATCTTACTTTTTTTTTTACACAAACTATAATAATGCTTGATTTTATACTCAGGTAACATGTTTTACCATGCAGTCACCAGTGAAATCCTTTGCTTTTATATGTTGAATAAAGTAACAGCACATGAATGAGTCTTATATTTGTGGTTTCCTGCTCAGTTTGTGATGTTGCGGTCAGGGTTAGGGTCAGGGGTTAGGGTTAAGCTTCTCACAGGGTCAGGGTTAGGGTTCTCACAGGGTTAGGGGTAGAGTTCTCACAGGCCTTGAAAAAATGCTGAATTTGAGAACAATTAAATAAAACCTTTAAAGTATTTGAAGGTGAATGGATGGCTGTGAAATAACGTTTTATTATTATTACTAAAATGCCATCAGTCTGCCTCACCGCTCCATACCAACATTTTCCATCCTAAGGAAAACAGATTTGTGTTGAACATGAAGGACTTCAGCAGGACTTCTGGACTTCCATGATGTCTAATTCTGATCTGTGTCATGTCTCACCCCAAAACTATTTTAGTCCGTCTCACACCAGCAGATGGAGCCAGAATGAACATTTTAGTATCCGCTGTGGTGACAGGGGAAACCAGCCTGTGTCTTTAAGACCGGGTCGTAAACCTTCCATATCGGTAGCCGTGCCACGCTGCGGCGCCTGCTCAGTGCGCCGCCGAGGTCTGGGGCCAGAAGCCTATCCCGTCTGCTACTCGAGCCTGCGTGTGTGCTCTCTGGTGGTAACCTATGGATTGACGGAGAAAGGCTATTGTTGTCAACTCGGTGGTTTGCTCTGCTGGATCCGCTGTTTCATGAGCGACAAAAGGATGCCTACAGGAACCGGAGCTTTGCTGCTGCACGGATAGCGCAGAAATACACCGGCAAGAAACGGTAATTAGATGATTTTTTCGGTTTTCGCCCAGATGTGACCCCGTAGCTGTCACGCCGCTAGTTATTATTATGGTTAGAATAAAGGGGAGCGCGTCGGGCTGCAGAGCTGTCGCGGGATTTCACGGCTTCAAACTGCAGCGGTGCCTCGGTGTTTGTTTATCACCCGACACACGGGAGCAGATGACATTTATGCGCGAGCGGGTTCAGTTTCTTGTGCCAGTGATTTTTTTTTAGATCCCAGTGGAGTTTGTGTTTCCACCCAGCAGACTGAACCAGCATCCCGTCAGCCGTCACCGTCTGGCGGGTCTGACAGAATGCAGGCTGCTCGGGCCTCGTGCACTGAGTTGGAAACTAACGGGAGGAACCGGAGAGAAGTTGTTCAGCACTAACATCTGATGTACAGCAGCAGCCCAGGACAAACTGGTGTGTGTGTGTGTGTGTGTGTGTGTGTGTGTGTGCGTGCGTGCGCGCGCGCGCGCGCTTCTGAAGCGTGCACGTGGTTGTGCATCTGTGTGCTCCTTTTGTCAGGTTCTGTATCTACCATCAGTGGGACTGCTCATCACTTTGTGTGTGTGTGTGTGTGTGTGTCATGTGCCTACAGTGTGTAGGGGTGTATTATCTACCAACAACTAACTGTCCATCTGTCTGTTAGATCAAGTGCTGGACAGACGGATGGACAGCTAGTTAGATAATACACCCATGCAACGTGTGTGTATCACATGTCAGTGTGTGTACAGTGTGTGTAAGTGTCTCTGGGTGTTTGGTCTACCGGAGGAAACCAGCTAGCTGTCCGTCTGTCTGTCCGATCACGTCCTAGCTGCTGGACAGTCTGCTACTCCTCTCTCTGGTCTCCCAGTTCTGGTCTCCGCCCTGCAGACTGGGAGGGTTGCCAGATCTCCTCTGTGATTTAGAGCGCTGACCACATGCGGCCTGCGCCATATGGTTCAGATGACGGGTCACATTTAGAGCTGCACTGGAGGCCATCACCGTTTCTCCCTTTCCATTTTGGCCTGTTGCTTGTCTGCAAGTCCAGAGACGCTTTTAAAGTCACAATGAAATGAAAAATGACCTTTTGACTGCATGGTAATGGACACCTGCTTAACATTAAATGCAAAAAATACACAATTTTTATTTTGTTGTTCACCCCACACACACACACACACCTTGTTCAATGGTAGGGAAACCCTGGGATACGCAAAGAAATCCAATTCCATCAAAGTTTTTTTTTAGCTGTGGTCAGTAGGAACCTCCATCAGATCAGCAAATGACAACATTGATATCCGATACTTAATGGAAGTCTGGTATCGGCCTGATATTACCGATGTTGTGGGACCACCATCCTGACCGTCTGCTAGACACCGACTCCATCCTCCACCTTACTCAATAATCTAACCTAGTTAACCCACATTCAGACTGTGGTACAGTGAGCCACACCATCACTGTATCGGCAAAATCTTTCCAGCAGCTCCAAAGGCTCCAAGGTGCTCTGATGGGGAACAGTCATCACAACCATCACTAAAGAACCAGTTGGGTATGATGCGGTCTGGTTTGAGTCAGTCTGCTTCATCCACCATCATGCGTGACGTGGCTCCTTCCTGCTGCAGGTCATCAGAGGTTGTGGAGCCGACAGCTCTTTGTCCTCTTGTTTCCAGGTTGGGAACAGCAGACTTTCATTGCGTAATCCTGCTTTAGAGATATTCCTGATCCAGATGGTTGGCGTGTCCTGCGGCGCGTCCAGATTATGACTGGATCTGCCGTTTGTAAAGATCCCTATAGAGAATGTGGATTATCCAGGATTAGTGTCCTCGTCTCTTTGTTCGGGATAATTTAGCAGCAGTGGGTCCAGTTGGATTTGAGAGCATTGTTTTGACAAGACACAGAAGTGGCCTTGATGATGAACCATATCATACCTTAATATGCCGTCCCGTCCCGTACTGATGCTTTTGAAAGATGTGGTCAGTCTGGAGAGAAAATGCCAGCTGTAGTCAGATGGTGTTGAATGTGGTCGGTGCTGTAGATCCACAAAAATCCACCCTAAAACCCTTCAACACTGTTAACACCACTATTAGTGATGTGTGTTGTTCTCTCCAGTAGCCTCAATAGACCAGAATGCAATGCAACAACAAGACAGGTGTTTTGAGTGAGGGGGGGAAAACTCACTTTTTCTCAACTGGAAAGACTCTTGCTATGCTATCGCTATCACTCTCTACACCTACACCTGCACGCTAAATGCTGAAAGGCATTCTGGGAAACGTAGGAAATCACTGACTTCAGTAGAAGCTGACGAGGTTGAGGGGAAAAAATAAACTATTAAATTAACACTTCATCACAAAATAACTCCTGGAACGAATTGAACTTCAGAGTGATGATACATAACAGTATGTTAGTTATGTCTTCCACTTTGTACCAATAGTTGTTATCGGTTGGTCTTCCCAATACTATGTCAGGTTATTGAGGGGGGGTCATTTGAAGTTGGCAGGTCGATTGTTCCCAGGGCGGTTGTGTTACTGATGCCTCCAGCAGACAGAGCGGTGCAGTGCAGCTTTCTCATATTACTGATGGACGATGCTGCGTCCTCTGATAGGCCTCACGGGGGCGCTATGATTAAAGGTCAAAACTTGGCAAGTTCTGCGGCGTGCTTTAGGGAGATGACCAAGGAAAACCCCACATCAGCGCTCACATGGATGACACTGCATGGACTCAGTGGCGTAAAGGGATTTATTCTGGTGAGGTGAACACACACTTGTCAGAGAGCTATACACACAGGAAGTGAGGGAGGGGGGGGAAGACAATGGCGTTAGTGTGAACCAACTGACTGAAGCAAAGCCAACATCCTGTATCTGAGATGCTCTCACTGCCTGGCTGTGATGAACCCCGGTGCTGATTGAACCAGTATGGGGATTTGATCAACTGAGTTAGCGCGCTGCGGTGGGTTGGTAAAGCCGTTATGTAACAGTAACCGGTCGGGTCCGTCGGTCTGGAGCCAACCGTCGCCCACATCCATCACTTCAGTTTGTTCTGAATCACTCTCTGTTGTTGTTGTTCTGCAGCTCTCACACGGTTCCTGCCTTGACATGAAGAAAGACATCGAGACTCTCATAGCGGAGGAACGTGCTGACATCATCTTGAAGTATGCTACGGTGAGTGAGCCTCCAACACATTACATTACATTACATTACATTACAGTCATTTAGCAGACGCTTTTATCCAAAGCGACTTACAATAAGTGCATTCAACATAGGTAGGCAAGAAAACTACTAGTCACCAGAAATCGTAAGTGCATTTCCTTCCTAAACAAGCAACTAAGAGCATAACTAGTGTTAAGGTAAGAGTGCAATAAGTTAGCAACCTACTATATCTTAAACAAATGAGACAAATAAGAGAATCAAATAAACAAGAGCTAAGACAACTAAGTGAACCAAATAAGCAAGAGCTAAGACAAATAAGTGTATCAAATGAACAAGAGCCAATAAACAAGAGCTCAGACACATAATTGACGACAAATAGGCAAGGCTAAGAGGAAGAGTCAGGGTAGTGTTTCCTGAAGAGGTGGGTTTTCAGCCTGCGGCGAAAGATGGGCAGCGACTCTGCTGTCCTGACATCAGTGGGGAGTTCATTCCACCACTGCGGGGCCAGAACAGAGAAGAGCCGTGACCGTGTAGATCGGCCGCAGGGACCTCTGAGCGACGGGGCAACCAGTCGCCTCGAGGCAGCAGAGCGAAGTGGTCGGGCGGGGGTGTAAGGCTTGACCATAGCCTGGAGGTAAGAAGGAGCTGTTCCTTTCACTGCCCTATAGGCTAGCACCAGGGTCTTGAACTGGATGCGAGCCGCTACAGGGAGCCAGTGTAGAGAACGGAGAAGGGTAGTTGTATGGGAGAACTTGGGGCGGTTGAACACCAGACGAGCTGCAGCTTTCTGAACAAGCTCCAGAGGTCTGATGGCAAACGCCGGGGCACCAGCAAGGAGGGAGTTGCAGTAGTCCAGGCGGGAGATGACAAGAGCCTGGATGAGCACCTGCGCTGCCTTGTCAGTGAGGAAGGGGCGAATCCTCCTGATGTTGTAGAGGAGGAATCTGCAGGAGCGCGTCACTGATGCGATGTTTGCCGAGAACGACAGTTGATCGTCCAGGGTCACACCCAGATTCCTCGCAGTCCGAGTTGACGTCACCACAGCATTATCAATGGTGATGGCAATGGACACACACACACACACACACACACACACACATACTACTGTCGTTGGGTGATTGCTCTTGCATCTTCATGTCAACTTCTCAGGAGACCTTCGTCTTCAGCGTGACCACGGCGCGTTTTTGAGTCTGATTCTGATTTCTAACTGATTCTGGAACAGTTTAATAAACCCAAAAGGTGGTAAAACTGCCTGAACCCATAGAGGAGCATGTGATCCTCTATGTGATCCATGTGACGCTGCACCAAGCTGCTGGTCTGCAGCCTGACAGTCAGCATCTTTACTAGAGACTCCGTCCGCTGAACGTGCTGATGCAGAAAAAGCGATCGGGTGGGGGGCTGTGGGGTGGGGGGGTTAAGTTTAGCTCAGGCTTGGAGCAGAAGGGGGCGTGTCCTGTCTAGCCATGGTAACAGCTGTGACACTCTACTGATTGATTTGACGCTGATCTGTGGACGTCATGAACTCTGGTCTGGATGATTCCTCTGACTGGCTGCTGGTTCTGAACCACTCAGCTGCATGAGCTTCAGTACACTACAGTTCAGTACACTGCAGTTCAGTACAGTACAGTACAGTTCAGTACACTACAGTTCAGTTCAGTAGAGTTCAGTACAGTTCAGTACAGTAGAGCGAGACACACTGGAAGCAGATCGACACTCAGCAGGACTTCCTGTCCTCAACAGAAGATACTTGATGTTCATGTAGTTTTTGTTTGTTTTCAGAGACCATCTGCTGACATCACCTCTCTCTCTCTCTCTCTCTCTCTCTCTCTCTCTCTCTCTCTCTCTCTCTCTCTCTCTCTCTCTCTCTCTCTCTCTCTCTCTCTCCATCACATCCACTGCTCTCTCTCTCCCTCCCTCCATCACATCCACTGCTCTCTCTCTCTCTCTCTCTCTCACTCTCAACAACCTCAGTAAGGAAAGTATTTTTAGTCCTCTCACTTCTCACCTCTCTCTCTCTCTCTCTCTCTCTCTCTCTCTCTTGCATGGTGTGAGTTGGGTGTCTGAGTGAGGTGTCTGAGTGGGTACCGCTTGTTACAGGCCTTTCTACTGTTTTCTTTAACTTATGATCTAGTTTTTTGTCATCTTGTTATCAGGCTTTCCTTGTTCAGTGGAAGAATGCAGTTTAGCTGTAGCAGAGATTGTCGGGCATAGTTGCATCAAGTCCGCTGCCTGAATGAACAGCGCGGTTGTTTTATTTCTAGACACGATGGAAAAAGTTAATGCGGTGATTGAGAACGGCATCACAGTTAACGATATGTTGGTATCAGTGCTGCCTCTCGCTACACCGGCAAGAAGGGTTACGTTATCAAACGTGCCTCCCTTCATTGGAGATGATTTTCTGCTTAAAGAGTTATCCAGGCATGGGAAAGTTGTGTCTCCCATTAAAAAAAGTTCCCTCTGGCTGCAAGTCACCGCTGCTTAAGCACGTTGTCTCTCATAGAAGACGTGCACATGATACTGAACAGAAGGGATGAGGAACTGAACTTAACCCTCAAAGTTAGAGTGGATGAGTTTGATTATATGCTGTATGTGACTTCAGATTCTCTAAAGTGTTTTGGGTGTGGCAGAGAAGGGCATCTCATCAGGGCCTGCCCTGACAAAGAGTCTGGTAGGAACAATGAGAATACAGGAGAGCAGTCTCAGAGCTTGGCTAACAGAGGGGAACTGGGGGGACAGGCCTCGGCTGGGGCAAACAACAGTGATACAGGAGGGCAGAAACAGGATGGGGCAAACAGTAGTGAGACAGGAGGACAGAAACAGGTTGGGGCAAACAGTAGTGAGACAGGAGGACAGAAACAGGATGGGGCAAACAGTAGTGAGACAAGAGGACAGAAACAGGATGGGGCAAACAGTAGTGAGACAGGAGGACAGAAACAGGATGGGACAATCAGTAGTGAGACAGGAGGACAGAAACAAGATGGGGCAAACAGTAGTAAGACAGGAGGGCAGAAACAGGATGGGGCAAACAGTAGTGAGACAGGAGGACAGAAACAAGATGGGGCAAACAACAGTGAGACAGGAGGACAGAAACAAGATGGGGCAAACAACAGTGAGACAGGAGGGGATAGTTCTGGTGGAGAGGAACAGCTTGGGACAACTAAGGGGAAAGAAAAAGGGACAGGAAAATGCAGACATGGAGGAGGATGAGATGGAACTGAGAGTGTCAGGCTTTAAAAGAAAACTTGAAAGCAAAGTCAGTAGCTCACAGGTCAAGAAAGGAGCAGCAAGGAAGGCCAAAGGAAAGCTGCCAGTGGAACAGAAGGCAACAGAGTCTGAGTCCAGTGTGGAAGAGGACTCTGCTGCTGATAGTGACAGTCAGAAACAAAGCTCTGATGTACAAAAAAAAAAAATGCAAGAGCAAGCGCTTGTATGGTGTCAGAAAAATAAAACAGTTCTTACAGAAAACCAAAAATATGAAAGGTGTGAGAGTTGAGGATCATTTCTCAGACAGAGGACTGTGGGTCCCTTTCGTTTTACAGTGTTGGTTTTATGTGTTGTGTTTTTAATCTCTTTCCCCATGAGTGACTTTAAAATTGGTACTCCAGGGGCCTGTTCCAAGAAGCAGGTTCAGCAAACTCTGAGTCTAACCCTGCACTCTGAGTTGATTCATTCCGAGATGGCCAAGTCTGAGTTTTCGGTTCCAGAACGGCTGATTTGAATTAGTTCAATCAATTTTGAGTATGTTCACCTTGAGTTAAGCGCGTGCGCGACGACAATAAAAAGCCATCATCAATGAAGGTCCGATACTACGATTCACCATGGCAACCAGCAAGCAGAAGGGTCGTAAAGGAGAGGGAATTGGCGTGGGAGAGAATCGCTGCCCGAGTCAATGCGTACGTTTGAATGCAGTAGTGTACTCATTTAACATTTAACCACACTTTCTTATAATATTACCTACATGTGAGAAAGTGGTGGAATGGTATTGGAAAACAAATATTTTCATTTAGGTGCAATCCCACGGGCGCAAAGCGCACTTGGCAGCAGCTGAAAATGAAATATAAAATGACCAAATGAAAGGTGTCTTTATTTGACTGCTCGGGGTGGTGGTAGCTTAATCCGTGAACTGTAAACGGCATATTATATCTCGGACAGCTCTTCCATCCTGGACATAGAACATCTAATCGGGGTCTCAAAATCCTCTCCCGACATAAGGCTATGCAAATTACTTCCGCTTGAATATCGATCGGGTTACCGAGGAAAGGACACGCCATGTCCGACAGCTGCTTAAAGTTCAGCAGAGGGAGGAGACAGGGAGAAAGTCAGGGTTTGTTCAAGAAAACCTGCCAGCGAGCAGGTTAGGTTCACAGAGTCAGTTACCATGGTAATTGACTCAGAGTTTGAGTTACCTCTCTTTCTGGAACGGAAAACCCAGAGTTTCCCTCATCTCAGGGTTAACAAACTCAGAGTTTTCACTAAACCCGCTTCTTGGAACAGGCCCCAGACCTGCCAACCTTGGGAAAATATTTTGAGTACCACAATAGTGTAACGCTGACGCGCTTTTGCACCACTTCGCTTTGCACACGGTCATTTCCCCACTCACCGCTATATCATCAAGTTATTCAACATATAAATCGGCTATGAAGAAATCAATACAATCATATATTCTTGAGAAGAATTCCTTTAATGAAAAGACAGAGATATTTTTCTTTTGTACATTGGGGGGGAAAAACACCCAGAGGAAAAGTATTATCTTCTCAGAATTGTCTCTTGTATAATTGTTTTCATTGTCATTTCATTGTTTTCATTGTCAAGTATTTACAGAAACTTGTGTTCAATTATGAATAGAACCAAGTTTCTGGGCATGATTTCCATTTTTATTTAATAATTAAATAATTGAATGCAATTCACTTATGATTATCAGCTTATATAAGCACACATATCATATAATGAAAAAATGGTATTCAATTGACAAACTATCTAGGAATGTATGTAGGTTTTAGCTAAATTATTACCTGAAGCTCCTTGGTGGCTGATGTCAACATCATAATTGCACAATGTGGAAAATGCATGGTGAGGCATTTTTGAGGGGCGGAGACACGGCCATTGCTCCTGATATTTAGCGAGGAACTTCTGGGGCGTATGCACTCGCTTCTTTTTAGTAACGTTAGGTCTGCTGCTCTCTCTCTCAGTGTCAGTATCCTCGTCGTCATTGGACATCATGATGACTAGTATCTCTACCTGCAAGGCTGGTCGGGTGACTGGCTGCAATAATAGGAATTATTTGCTACGTTATCAGTTTATCACACCGTAGCCTTAAGTCTCGTAATGAGGCTAATCACGTCGTATGCGAGCCATGACTAACTAGTGAACAACAAAGTTACCGAACATATTTTGCAATGTTTCATATGATGTTAACATTACGGTCACATTTTAAATATTTTTGTGCTGATTATTACTCCCCCACTTCCCATTTTACCTCAGCAATGCAATGCAACGTACGCCTCGGTCGATGACAAAGTAACGTTACGGTAACGTGATGCGGTAACATACCGCATCAGTGGATGTTTGTGTGAGAAGATTTGGGTCGGGGAGGGGCTAGTCTCGTGCCCAGCCTGTATGCGAGAACTCAGCAGAACTCGCTCGAGTCAGGTTTCCGAGACTAGGGAGGGACTAACGTTACAGAAGCACAAGAGGGATGTAATTTAAATACCGAATACATGTACGGTATTGTTTTGTATTGATTGATTGTTTTCTGTAATTAAATTATTATATATAAACATTTTTTTTTTCATTTGCGTAGTTTCAGCTGGCATTTCGTACCTGCATATTTTGACCAAGAATAGCGTGGTTGGTACACAAAATGCGTGCAGGTTGGCAGTTTTGGTACTCTGAACCTTAATGGTGCAAGAGATGTCAGGAAAAGAGCAAGTTTGTTCGAGATGCTAAAGCTGAAGGGCACTGAAGTCATGTTTTTACAAGAAACCCACAGTGACAGTTTTAATGAGTCGAAATGGACGAGAGAATGGGAAGGAATGGCCATTTTGAGCCACATGACTACAAGCAGTGGAGGGGTGGGCATTCTCTTCTCCAAGAGTTTCCTGCCAATGTCTTACCAGGTAGAGCAGGTGGTTGAGGGCAGGCTTTTGGTGGTTAGAGCCAAGTTTGAGTTTTTTAATTTGGTTTTTATGAATGTATATGCCCCCACAAAAGGAGCTGACAGAGTACAGTTTTTAAATGAAATTAGCAGGGTTCTTAACAACTGTAATCCGGAGGATTTTTTATTTCTGGGAGGGGATTTTAACTGTATTGAAGATGATAATCTGGATAGGAACCACATAGAACCTCACGCTGCTTCAAAGCGTGCTGTGAAGGGGCTAACTAACACACATAGCTTAGTTGACATCTGGAGGAGAATGAATGATGACAAGAGACAATATACTTGGGCTCATAGCAGAGACAACTTACTCTCTTTGGCCAGACTAGATAGGTTTTATTGTTTTAAGCATAATTTTAGCATTTTTAAAATGTGTAAAATACTACTTGTTGGTTTTAGTGATCATTGCCTGGTTATTAGCAGAGTTTTAATTGCCAATATCAGACCAAAGAGCGCCTACTGGCATTTTAATACTGCTTTATTGTGTGATGGTAATTTTAAGGATGCTTTTAGGTTTTTTTGGAAAACTTTTAGAGCTAGAAAGCATGATTTTACCTCACTAAGGCAGTGGTGGGACTGTGGGAAGGTGGAAGTTAGACAACTCTGTCAGCAGTACATTCTCAATGTCACACGGGACATTACCAGATCTATGAATGATCTAGAGAATCAAATAGTGGAACTGGAAACTTTAGCAGAGGCCACCGGAAATCGAGGGCATATTGAAGCCCTCAAATCCAAAAAAGCAGTTCTTGCAGACCTGCTAGGCACCAGAGCACAGGGGGCGTTGGTCCGATCACGGTTCCAGAGTGCAAGCCTGATGGACACACCATCTAAGTTCTTCTTTGGTCTAGAGAAGAAAAATGGCCAGAGCAGGTTTATCCACTCCCTATGCTCCGCCACAGGGCAGCAGCTTGTACAACCTGGCGACATACACAGACGGGCAGTGCAGTTCTACAATGAGCTGTACACCAATGAGCATGTGGAGGACGAGGAGCTTTTCTCTTCCTTTTGCAGTGGCCTACCCCAGACTTCACAGGAGTCCATCACGGAGCTGGGGGGGCCGTTGAACCTAGAAGAGCTGTCCTCAGCGTTGCAGAGCATGGACTACCAGTGGAGCTCTACAAAACGTTTTGGAGTGAGTTGGGCAAAGACTTACTGGAGGTTTTTAATGAATGTTTTAAAGAAATGGTTTTACCCCTGAGTTGCAGAAGGGCCGTGTTGACTCTGCTGCCCAAAAAAGGAGACCTGCAAGACATTAAAAACTGGCGGCCTGTGTCTCTCCTGTGCACTGATTACAAGCTGCTGTCCAAGGCTCTGGCCAATAGGCTGAAGAAGGCGATGGACCAAGTCATCCATCAGGACCAGACGTACTGTGTGCCTGGTAGGTCCATTCATGACAATGTGTCATTAATTTGAGATATTTTGGAAATCTCTGGTTCTTTGGGCATAGATACTGGTCTTATTTCATTGGACCAGGAAAAGGCTTTTGATAGGGTTGAGCACCTCTACTTATGGAAAACTATGGAGAGTTTTGGTCTCAGCCCAAATCTTATTGCCATGATCAAGGTTTTGTACCAGGACATTGAGAGTGTACTAAAAATGAATGGGGGACTCAGTAGACCTTTTAAAGTCAACAGAGGCATTCGACAGGGTTGTTCCATGTCAGGGATGCTCTACACTCTGTCCATTGAGCCCATGCTACGAAGAATACGTTCTCGTATTGACGGATGGAGATTACCTCACTGTAACACAAGTGTTATTTTATCAGCCTATGCGGACGATATTATTGTTCTCATAAAGCAGGGGTGTCAAACCATGTGCCATGGAGGGCCGAGAGTATGCAGGTTTTCGTTCCAACCGAACAATACACCAGGTGATTTCACTGATTAGCCCCTCCTCTCTGGTTGAGGGTGTGATCATCAGTGAAATCACCTGACAATCAACAATCAAGCGGAACTGGGAAGGTGTAGTGGAGAAGATGGAGGGGAGGCTAGCAAAGTGGAGATGGCTGCTGCCACAAATGTCTTTTAGAGGAAGAATACTGGTCATAAATAACCTGGTAGCCTCTGTACTGTGGCACCGACTAGCATGTATGGAGCCACCTGTGGGTTTAGTACAGAAGGTACAGTCTATGTTGGTAAACTTTTTTTGGGACAAATTACATTGGGTACCTCAGAGTGTGCTTTTTCTGCCCAAGGAGGAGGGGGGGCAAGGCCTGGTACATCTGGCAAGCAGAATAGCCACTTTTAGACTGCAATTCATACAAAAGTTTCTCACAGGCCCAACTGATGTTGTATGGAGACATGCAGCAAGTTTCATTTTAAGGAAGGGAGTGGGTGTGGGTCTGGATTATGCTCTGTTTTTAATGGATTTTAAGTTTTTAGAACCTCGTGGATTACCCCATTTTTATCAAGGAATCTTTAAAGCCTGGGCCTTGTTCAAGTGGGAGAAGCTGGAGCCTACATCGTCACTGCACTGGCTGCTGGAGGAACCTCTCATAAATGGAGCCAGGCTGGATGTGCAGGACAGTACCACACCAGGACTCACACACAGTCTACGTGACAAGGGCACTCTAACACTTCGGCACATAGTGGACATAGCAGGACCTGGACTACGCAACACTGAAGCAGTAGCATCTCATCTAGGCCTGAGGTCGATGCACCACACGAGGAACATTTTAAATTTGTGGCGTGATAGACTAACTGAAGGGGAGCTTGCACTGCTGCGGGAGTACTGCAGTGGAGAGGAGTTTCCGGACAAAGATGACCCATTTCCTGAGGTCGGCTTCTCTCTAGACCTAGATGGTCTTACAGGTGTTTTGCTGGAGACTAAAAATGTGGAAAATCCAGACCTGTACATGGTGACTGGCAAGATATTGTATGCATTCTGTGTAAAAGCATTAAACAAAAGAAAGCTAAGTGGAAGAATGGACACTGTGTGGAGAGAGAAACTGGGAGTAGATTGTGGTAAACCAGCGTGGAGGGCTTTTTATAAAAGCCCTTCGAAGAAAAGGTCAGGTGATCTCCAGTGGAGAATCCTGCACGGTGCTATTGCTGTCAATGCTTTTATTTCTGTGATTAACCCAGAAACCACTGACAATTGTCCTTTCTGCGGAAGGGCGGAGACCATCTTTCATTGTTTTATTGAGTGCAAAAGACTAAAAGACTTATTTGAGATCTTAAAAGATGTTTTTAATCTTTTTAATGAGACTTGGTCCAAAGTAGCTTTTATTTTCGGGGCCGGTTATAAAAGGGTGAATGCAACTACTGTGGCAACTACTAAGTGGCAACTACTGAATTTCGTAGTGGGGGAGGCAAAACTGGCAATCTACAAAAGCCGAAAGAGCAAAGTAGAAAGTGTGCCCGGTCAGGAGTTAGTGCCGCTATTCCTTGCACTAGTAAGAGCCAGGGTCTGGGTTGATTTTAAGTTTTTTTTTTTTAAAGCAATGAGTGACCTAGATGGTTTTATAAATCAATGGTGCTCCTCGGATGCAATCTGCTCTGTAGTGAATGAAGAATTGATCTTTAGCTGTGTCTTTAGTTAATTTTTTGTTTTCCTGAATCAGGATCTTGTCACCGTGCCTATATGATCATTGTGCTTTGATTTTAATTTGTGCATTGTTGAATTGTTTTGTTTATTGTTTGTTTTGAGAATCATGTGACCTAAATAAAGTATTCTTAAAAATCTCTCGGATTCTGCCCGACCAACCTGTCATGGTAGAGGAAGTTCTCCTAGTCGTGGGTGACTTAGTTGGACATGGGAATATAGCCTATGCGTCTAGGATGAATAAAGCGGTGGTTGTGTTTTTGAAGGAGGAACGTTTTCCTCAATGATATGTTTGTACAGGTGTCACCGCTGGCTGTACCCTCCTCTAGGGTTACGATATCAGGGGTCCCCCCGTTCATCCCCAACGAGGCGCTGGAGCAAGAGCTGCAGCGCTTTGGCAAGTTAGCGAGCGCTTTTAAAACTGTTGGCTTAGGGTGTAGGAATGATAAGCTTAAACATGTCCAGTCCTTCAGACGGCAGGTGTTTATGTTTTTAGCTTCCCCTTCCCTTGACGTGTCCTTCCGGATAAAGCATGACAATGGGTTTTACATGGTGTATGCGAGCTCCGGCTCTATGAGATGTTTTGAGTGTGGGGATGTCGCGTCGCCTGCCCTCACAGACAGCGACCGGAGGACAGGGAGGCTGGGGTTCAGCCACCGGAGTCTGAGGTAGGAGAAGGAACAAGCGGACAAGGAGGAAATGAGACGGATACCGCTGGAAAATCAGACGAGACGGCAGCGGTGGTTGACAGCCAAGCTGCCACTAGTGGTGACACCGGAGAAACTAGGGCTGTGGCTGCAGACCCACCGGGAGCGGGGACGAGTGGGCTGCGTCAAGGTGACCAGACTAGCGGAGAGGAGGTGGGGGTTGAAGGAGAACAGGGTAGCGGAGAGGAGGTGGGGGTTGAAGGAGAACAGGGTAGCGGAGAGGAGGTAGAGGTTGAAGGGGAGCAGGCGAGTGGAGAGGAGGTGGGTGCTGAGCTACCTGTTGTGGAGGGCCAGGGAAACGAGGAAGGGGAAGAAATGAAGTATGATACTGAATCTGACGGCGCATCAGTGACAGATTCACAGCGAGAAGTGATCTCTATACACTAGAGGAAATCAACTCGTTTTTAGATGAAATGTTTGGGAAATCAGTTAAGGTCAATGAGTATCTGTTCTATCTGTTCTGTCTCTAACCTCAACTTTTTCCATGCATAGCTTAAGCGTTGGGTCTTTAAACATTAATGGTGGGAGGGATAGGCAGAAGAGTCCGAACTGTTCCAACAGAAGAAGCTAGATGTCATTTTTCTTCAAGAAACACACAGTGATACAACAAATGAGGTTGAGTGGGGTATATGGTGGAAGGGTCAACACTTTCTTAGTCATGGGACCAATTTTAGTGCAGGAATAGCCATTCTCTTTTCACCTGGTTTAGGAATACATCTAATATCCACCACTGAAATAGTGAAAGGTAGGGCACAGGTAGTCAGGGCTGAGATAGAGGGAATTAGTTTTTGTTTTATCAATGTATATGCTTCAAATCAGGGTTCAGAACGGCTGGAAACCTTTAAGAAATTGAAAGAATCACTGCAACAGTGTGGGCAAAGGGATTGTTATGTTATAGGGGGGGATAGGAATTGCACAGTAGACTTTACACTGGATAGGACAAGTGAGGAACCTCACTAACAATCATCCACCTGTTTATCACAGCTCATCACTCAATTAGGTTTAGTAGATGCATGGAGAGTTAGACATCCACAGGTTAGACAGTACACATGGGTTAGGGTAGCAGATAGCAGGGTCAGTGCAGTCAGGTTAGATAGGATCTACATATCACAAGTGTTTAGTAATAGGCGTCTAAATAGTTTCAATCACCCCGTTGGTTTCACCGATCATCACCTCGTCACTGTAGATTTACACCTCTCACCTAGCACAAAGTCTACTTCTTACTGGCACTTCAATGTAAACTTGTTGCAGGACAGTATGTTTTGTGAAAATTTGTTTTTTTTTTGGGATTTTGAATCCTTAAGCCAATGGTGGGAGGTAGGGAAAACTCAAATCCGTCTTTTCCGTCAGCAGTACACTGCTCATTCTACCACCAGGGTCAGGACAGCCATCCAGACTCTAGAGCAGGAGATCAGTGACATTGAGTGTAGTCTTTTAGCACACAACAACCCTGATGGTGACACATTACGGAGGAAATGATTACGGAAAAGACATGAGCTGAGCATGTTTTTAAGTGAGAGGGTGAAGGGGGCTATGGTAAGGGCACGTTTTGTTAATATCAAGGATATGGATGCACCAAGCTCCTTCTTTTTTAATTTGGAGAAGTCGGTGTCCCAGACCAAGCAGATGGCATGTCTTCGGCTTCCAGATGGAAGAGTGACCACGAACCCAGCAGAGATGAGAAAGCACACAGTGTCCTTCTATACTGCCCTCTACAGAGCAGAGGACTGTGATGAAGAATGTGCTGGTGAGCTTCTTCAGGGGCTGCCTCAGCTGGGAACTGATGAGTGCGCTACCTTGGACTCTGGCATCACCCTGGAGGAGCTTACAACAGCAGTAGGACAGCTAGCGTCTGGTCGAGCTCCTGGAATAGATGGGCTGCCTGCTGACTTCTATAAACATTTTTGGAGATGCTTTGGGGCTGACCTACTGGAGGTGCTGCAGGAATGCACCCAGAGAGGCTCACTACCGACTTCCTGTCGGTGTGCAGCTCTCTCTCTTCTTCCCAAGAAAGGAGACCTTGCCTTACTTAAGAACTGGAGACCTGTAGCACTCTTATGCACAGACTATAAACTGATTTCTAAGGTCCTGGCCAATAGGCTCAAAGACTACTTGGAGATACTAGTTCACAAGGACCAATCTTATTGTATCCCAGATAGGTCCATTATGGACAATTTGTTTTTAATGAGAGACTGTTTTGATGTATGCAAAATGTACAATTTTGATGTTGGTATTTTATCCCTTGATCAGGAGAAGGCTTTTGACCGCGTTGATCATGGGTATTTATTTTCTACTTTGAGGGCTTTTGGTTTTGGAGAGGGCTTTATGGCATGGTTGGGGCTGCTATATAAGGAGGTATCTTGCATGGTAAAGGTGGGTGGGGGGTGGAGTTGTCCAATACCAATTGAGAGAGGAATTAGACAGGGCTGCCCAATTTCAGGACAGCTATACTCTTTGGCAATAGAACCACTTCTCAGTAGGCTTAGGAATAGGTTAAATGGGCTCTCCCTATCCGGGCTACCACAGAGTCCACCACTGGTAGTCTCAGCATATGCTGATGACGTTAATGTTTTTATCAAGGATCAACAGGATGTTCAGGGGTTAGTGGAGTCGTTGAGGATTTACGAGAAGGCCTCCTCTGCAAAAGTAAACTGGGAGAAGAGTGAGGCCTTGCAGGTAGGACAATGGCATGAGGGGGCGGTTCCCAGCCTGCCCGGGGGTCTTAGCTGGGGGAGAGCAGGACTGAAAGTTCTGGGAGTATTTTTAGGGACAGAGGACTTTCAGAGGCAGAATTGGGGGGGTGTAGTGGAAAAGGTGTGTGCCAGACTGTCTAAATGGAGATGGTTGCTACCCCAGCTGTCATATAGGGGGAGAGTCCTGGTTGTCAATAACCTGGTCGCCTCGACTTTATGGCATCGCCTAATTGTACTACCTCCACCAGAGAACCTGATTCAGGAGATACAGAGGATTATTGTGGACTTCTTCTGGTCTGGCCAGCACTGGATAAGGGCTCCTGCACTGTACCTTCCGGTACAGGAGGGGGGACAAGGCCTCATTGATATCTCTTCCAGGATAGCGGCTTTCAGGATACAGACTGCACAGAGGCTGCTGTACACAGTTGGACTGAGCTGGCAAGATACAGCCCGGCTGGTGCTGAGGAGGGCTGGTCGCTTGGGGTATGATAAACAACTGTTCCTGCTCCAGCCTGAGGCAGTAGATCTGGCTGGTTTGACACCTTTCTACCGCTCAGTCCTGGAATCATGGCACGTTTTTAAGATCCACTGGAGGCCTGACATGACACCAGGGATGTGGCTGTTTGAGGAGCCATCGTTCGGCAGTACCCTCATAAACACTCAGGTCCTATCTTCTACCAGCCTGCGGTCCAGCCTGCGTGAGGCTGGTTGTGTCAAACTGGGACACCTGATGAAAACATCTGTTGGAAGGCTGGGGCAGATAACAGGCATCAGATCCTGCAGACTACTGGAGAAGTTGGTGGAGGAGGTCGGTGCGTCCCTGCCAGGGCCCCTCAGAACGTTTGCTGAGGATCGTACTCTATCTGACCAGTGGGACGATGAATGTATGTATGTTTTTCCCCCTCTGACCGTTTCTCCTGCTTTTGGGGAGTGGCAGGAGGAGGGGCGGTGCCTTCTGTCTTTTAAAACCCCAGAGCTGGGGGAGTGTGAGACTGTAGGGAAGAAAGCAGCTTATCACACCTGCGTTAAAGTGTCCCATTTACGGTCTCTGGCAGGAATGGAGGTGTCGAGGTGGACTGGGTTCTTTGGTCCAGACTCTTCCCCGAAAGGCTGCTGGCGGTCTCTGTACAAGGCACCCATTGAGAAATGGACGGGTGACCTCCAGTGGAGGATTGTACATGGGGCTATAGCTACAAACATATATCTGGTGCACCTGGATCCTGGTATAGGGGAGGGCTGTCCTTTCTGTTTAGAGAGGGAGTCCCTACAACATCTTTTTATAGAGTGTCCTAGACTTCAGGGGTTATTCAGGGTGTTAGGGGAGTTGTTTCAGGGTTTTTTCTTTTGAACTTTTCATCTATGGTCCACGGTATTCAGCTATAAGAAAGTCTGTGCACGTACTCATCAATGTGCTATCAGGGGTGGCTAAGCTGTCTATATGGAAGACCAGAAAGAACCGCATCAAGGGTCAGAGGTCAGTGGACCTGGCTCTTATGATGGCTGGACTGTTGGCGGCCCGTCTCAGGGTGGAGTTTGCCTACTATAAACTGACGGCAACATAGATCAGTTTGTGCGCACTTGGGGTATTGGAGAGGTGTTAGCCTCTGTCCAGGAGGATTCACTATTCCTTCATTTTTGAAGTATTTTCTGTTGTCTAGTTTATGATACAAGAGACTTAAGTTGTATATGAACGGATGTAAATAAAGGTACTTTTTAAATTCAAATTCTCTCTCTCTCTCTCTCTCTCTCTCTCTCTCTCTCTCTCTCTCACACTCTCAACAACCTCAGTAAGGAAAGTATTTTTAGTCCTCTCACTTTCATGAAGCTGACATCATGTGCAGTGCCTCTAGGGCTCCTCGGCTCCACCAGGATGGAGCCTCGTCGTTTCTATGTGCTCATTCCCTTCTCTCTGATTGGCTGCCGTCCAGACAGGCAGCCAACCACAGTGCAGCGGTGTTATCCAGACCAGTGAAAAGCCTCTCCGGTAGGCTGCTGCAGGATTAACCCCACGTCTGTTATGTCAACAGTGTGACCAGATTGTTGCCTCAACATTTCTAAATGGATTTTCCACGATAGAAAGACTTTTACCAAATTTAGTTTCTTAATTCTTCAAATAGCTCTGATTGGCAGGTAACTTGATGCATGGTGTGAAGTTTGACTTGACTTACTGATGCAGTTCAGTGCTCTTGTAGTGTGTGTGTGTGTGTGTGTGTGTGTGCGCGCGCGCGCATCTCTATGTAGGCGCTTTCTCTGACTACAGTGTGTGTGTGTGCATGTATGAGGTTCAGGGTTATTAAAGTTTTACAATTTCTTGTTTTATTTTGAAATTTGGTTTTCATAAATGTTCATCTTTAGTTTTGATTTAGATTTAAAGTTTTAGTTTTTCAGTGGTCGTTCCTGTATGGAGTGTGTTGCTAGTAGCTGGTGGTTGGAGGGTATTGATAACGTATTGATAGCTGATCAGGGCCGATGCAGGACGACTGGATTCTTGGCAAAAGACTAAAACTGAAATCAGGTTAATTTCTATTTTATTTCAGTTTTGGAGACTTTTTAGTTTCTTTGTAGTTTCAGACTTTGAATTAGGTTTAGTTTTTCTTTTTATTTCACTTCACTTACGTGTGTGTGTGTGTGTGTGTGTGTGTGTGTGTGTGTGTGTGTGTGCACCTCCAGGGCAGGCAGGAGGGGGTGGAGATTGACCCCTGGGAGGATGCAGACTACAGCATCTACAGGGTCACCGACCGCTTCGGCTTCATGCAGTAAGTCTGTCTTGTGTTTCTGTCGTCACCGGTCAGAACAGGTTGGTCAGTTGGTGGCGCTGTTCAGCAACCGGTCTGTTTGTCTGTTTTTCCCAGTGAGGACGAGCTGCCGGCCCCTACTGCACACGAAGAGAAGGTGAGGGACACCTGTACAAAGACGTCACGTGAAAACACGATGTGAAGCATGAGCTGTTGGACAGTTTTCACATCTGGAGTGTAAAATTTAACGTGATTTCAGACAATATGTGAAAAAATATTGTAAAAAACAACATTTGTCCAAAAAGTACATGTTCTTTGAATTCACATCTGACTTTTATGTAAGGACACACACACACACACACACACATTGAAGCTTTTAAATGCACAACGAAGAGTCATTGTTCCATTTTAGATTACAGTCTGGGTCACAGGCAAGTGAAGCTGATGAACCGGTACGAGACAAATGGGACAAAACCAGAAACCCAGACAGCTCAGCAGGCCGGGCTAGCTGCTAGCTGCTAGCTCGATATAAACTAGAATCAAATGGGATGTAAAGTTCAGGAACAGATTCAGTACCAGAACTGTCTGGATATAATGTATTAACGTCAAAGAGGATTTGAGCTGAAACACGTCGTCGCTTTTTAACTCTTCAGTTGCCAATGTGAGACAAAATAAAGACTTTTAACTTTTGTTCATCACAACAGAGTCTTTGATTTCTGATGTCGATCACCAGAGAGCTGATCCTCTCTCCCCGCCTGGCAAACAAACCTTTGCTTCCTCACACATCTCTCCCACTCGGTCACGTGCTGCCGAATGAAACACATTTAACCATTTCATCAAACCACATGCAGCATCACTAGTATTAGTATTACTACACAACACAGAGAGATGCAGGTCAGTCTGTGGATGAGTTCTACTGTACAACCCTGCTGACAAGGTCCGTCTCCTCCACAGAGGAAGCAGCTGGAGATCGAGAGAGTGGAGAAATGGTTGAAGATGGTGAAGAAATGGGACAAATACAAGACCAGTGACAGGGTGAGTCTCTGAGCGCTGGGGAGTTTAGACAAGCACAGGAAAGGACGTGGAAGTTGTAACAGGAAGATCACAGGTTTGATCCCCAACGTCGTGTCCATCAACAGTCAGGTTTCCTGTAGAAGCAAAACACTGAACCTCTACCTGCATCAAGCAGTAAAATATAAAATATAAGTCACTTTAATATGATCAGCAGTTTACCATCCGCTGTACATCCTGGTTCTACTTTGTGTTTATTCTGTATTTTATTGTATTTTATATTTTCATATTATTTTTGGAAGTCATATTATATTTCAGATTTTGATATTTTGATATCCCCCCCTCCCAGGGATCAATAAATCTATCTCTCTATCTCTCTATCATCTATCTATTAATTAATATAAGTGGTGTTCCAACAGAGAAGAGTCTCCGAGACGCCGTAGATTCTCCCTGTTTGTCCAAATGTAATCCCGGTGTCGGGTTTGGACACTTGTGGGAAATCTTCTCCCCACAGGAAGGGAAGTGGTGAATCGAACCTCAAGCTCTCTTCTAGATGAAGTTAAGAACCTTTATTGAGCTGCTAGTTCAGATGAACAGTTTCCTCGGGGTCGTAACCTTCGTCAGGGAAACACACTGCCTGGAAAACGAGCCTGCAGAGGAGGAGGAGGCTCCATGGTTCAGCCCAGTAGATCAGCAGTATGATATGGGGTTAGGTATGACTCACTCACTAACGGTGAACATCTGATGCTTTATTGCTGTGATAGTAGGCGAAGAGCAGGTGGGTTAAAATGTCCAGTGAGTCAGGCTTTACAGCATCATGCCTCTAACCCGACTTCACACAATGTTCACCTCCTCCTCTCCTCCTCTCCTCCTTTTCCTCTCTGCTGTCAGATGGTGAAGAGGGTGTACAAGGGCATCCCTCTGCAGCTGAGAGGCCAGGCCTGGGCGCTGATGCTGGAGGTGGACAAGATGAAGAAGGAGAATGAGGGCAAATATGAGGTGGTGAAGATGACGATCATTAGATAGATAGATAGATAGATAGATAGATAGATAGATAGATAGAAATGAACCCGATCGGATCAGTGAGAGGAAAACCATGAGATGTAGGCGAACAAGGAGATGTAGGAGAACAAGGAGATGTAGGAGAACAAGGAGATGTTGGAGAACAAGGAGATGCAGGAGAACAAGGAGATGCAGGAGAACAGGGAGATGTGTAGATATCGTGGACCTCACTGCAGTCTGATATTCTCATTGACTTGCCTCTTTGTCTTCCTCTCAGAAAATGAAGGACCAAGCCCGGCTGTACTCGTCTGAGATCAAACAGATCGACCTGGACATCAACAGGACCTTTCGAAACCACATCATGTTCATGGACCGCTTCGGAGTCAAGTAAGTTCCTCGTTGTTCAAACCCGTTTTCAGTCGCTGAGACACTTTCATTAGCTTTGCGGCCACGGCGTCCAACAGCGTCAGGAGTGCTGTGTGTCGTCACGGTCAGTCTAATATGAAGCGTGTGGTGTTACATTAGAGCTGGACACGTCGACCACCACGTGACGAGTTCCTGCTTACTGAAACAAATTGAATGAATGTACGTAGAGAATCAAACGGACACCAAACAGCAGCAGCCTGACTTCTACTCATGATCAATCAATTTGTAACTTCTATTACATTTCATTCTTTATTGTTCCAGTTTGTTGAAGTGGTCAGTTTAGATTCATGAGGTTAAAAATACAAACTGTTCCACATAGGAGGAATCTGATTTTACAACCTCAGTGTGAACTTGGAGAGAGAGAGAGGGAGAGAGAGAGAGAGAGAGAGAGAGAGGGAGTAACAGAGTGATCCAGTAACAGAGTGATGTCACTGACAGCTTAATAGACCACAGGCCTGTTGAGGAGTGGCGATGGAAAGTCTGAAAAACTGAAACCAGCAGCAGAAAGTTGTGTTCTCTGAGACGAGACCAGAGCTGTCTACAGCAAAACACATGAGGATGTGGCCTGGTGGACGGGAAATGGAGTCAGTGTTTCAGTGTTACGAACATATACTCATCTTTCCTTTCCTCTCCTTTCCTTTCCTTTCCTTTCCTTTCCTTTCCTTTCCTTTCCTTTCCTCTCCTCTCCTCTCCTCTCCTCTCTTCTCTTCTCTTCTCTTCTCTTCTCTTCTCCCTTTCCTTTCCTTTCCTCTCCTCTCCTCCCTTTCCTCTCTTTCCTTTCCTTTCCTTTCCTCTCCTCTCCTCCAGGCAGCAGTCTCTGTTCCATGTTCTCTCTGCCTACTCCGTCTACAACACGGTGAGTTTCTGGTTTTCCTCCATCAGTTTTACCTCCATCCAGGTTTCTGACTCTCTTCCATTTGACCCTGGCCTACAGGAGGTGAGTTACTGCCAGGGAATGAGTCAGATCGCTGCCCTGCTGCTCATGTACATGAATGAGGAAGACGCCTTCTGGGCCCTGTCGCAGCTGCTGACCAATCAGAAGCATGGCATGCACGGTGAGATGACCACCGCAGAACATAATCCTCCTCTAAACAGATATCGTCCTCATGATACTGATACTGCCCTGCAGAGACGGACAGCAGTAATTGCTCTGTGTGTTTTCAAGATCAAAGATGGTGAATGAGGTTCAGATCTGTCTTCTGCACCAGCAATACTTTAGTTGGGACTGGAGATCAGTAATGATTTCTCAGTTTCACCACTCACTGCTGTTCTTTGGCTTTGTAGGCCAGTATGACCGATACTTGGCAGTACGGCGTGATGAACATGATTTGGAGTGTTGCAGGAGATTAACAGCCTCTCTGGTCTTCTCTCCCCTTTGAAGGATTTTTTGTTCCTGGGTTCCCCAAACTTCAGCGGTTCCAGACACATCATGATCAGATTATTTCCAAACTCATCCCCAAGCTGAAGAAACATCTGGTGAGATCACGGCTTCGCTGGTTACGCAACACCTCCACAGTTTCATAACAGAAACAATGCTGGAACCAGTACTCTGATATGTGACGACATGAATGTGCATTGCTGTTGATGTAGATGTGACTCTCTCTCTCTCTCTCTCTGTCTCTCTCTCTCTCTCTCCTCTCTCTCACTCTCTCCTCTCTCTCTCTCTGTCTCTCTCTCTCTCTCTCTCTCTCTCTCTCTCTCTCTCTTCTCTCTCTCTCTCTCTCTCTCTAGGACAGAGAGCAGATGTCTGCAGGGATTTACAGTACCAAATGGTTCCTACAGTGTTTCATTGACAGGGTGAGAAACCTGCTTGATTGACGTGTTCCTTCTCCCTCCTTGCATCCATACAAATAATTGTCCATTCTGCTTCCTCTCTGTCGCCGAGTGCTATAACTCAACATCATCAACCTCTAGTGAGTTCAGGAAGCTTTTCCATCTGCTGTTCACCCGGGGTCAGGTAGGTCTTTCCTGAGAGAAATGAGACAGGAAGTGATGCGTTTTACATTTCAACAGAAGAAGAACTGGGTAGTTAGCATGAGCAGCGATAGCCACCGTGGCTGAACAGACAAAGAAAAGAGCGGCACCTACAGGAACTCAAACTCAACAGGAAATACAAGGAGAAAGACAGACACACACACACACACACACACACACACACACACACACAAACCCGTCTGGTGGATCTCTGGAGGGTTACAGACGTCCTGCCGACCGCTAGCTAAACTCAATTTAGACAGCATAATCAAATCCATTCACCTGAGAGCACATTCATAAAAACGTAGCATGCTAGCATTAGCTAGCTAGCAAGCATTTTAGGCCATACTATAATATCAATTTTTGAACAACCCCAGAATGTAGTAAGATAGTGATCCATGACACTAGTCATCCTGGTGCCAGTGTTGCAAGATAGTGATCCATCACTGTAACCATAGAGCCGGTGTAGGGAGATAGTGATCCGTCACCCCTAGACGTCATGCAGCCAGGATCAGTAGTGATTACCACAGCGATGACTGCTTGGCACCAAAGACGTTGCCAAATTTCACGATTTGATGCTGATTTTGCAGATTGCCACTTTAAAGATTTTATTTTTGCGGGATTACGACAGAAAGCAAGAGTGGTGATATTTGAGCTACGGGGCAGCGCATTAGAACAGAACATTAAGAGTTGTTAGGCTAAACTACTATTAGTCTCCTCCATGAATGTCCACAATCCTGTGGTGGCGGTGGTCTGGCAGGGGTACGCCGCTGTCAGCACTTCTCAGTCCTGCTGAGTCCCACCGCTGAGACGGGCCTGTGGGTTTCTGTGGTCTGGGAAAGCACCAAACAAACCTCCTGACTCCAACTAGATACAGCGAGGAAGAGAATCGGAGATATGTGAAACCACTGGCATAAACAAATCCAAATTAATTGCAGCCAGACAGAAATGGAGGGTAGAGACGGTCAAGTCATGTTGTGACTTGTGTTCCTGTAGACGCCGTTCACCCTGACCCTTCGCCTGTGGGACGTCTTCATCCTGGAGGGAGAGAAGCTTCTCACCGCCATGTCCTACACTATCCTGAAGATACACAAGAGTAAGGAGATGAGAGATTAGTGAACACTAGAGGTGGTTTGTGTGGTTTTAACATACTAAGTGTGTTTGTGTGCAGAGCGTCTTCTGAAGATGTCCCTGGAGGAGCTCAGAGAGTTCCTGCAGGAGAGGATCTCCCAGACCTTCCTCTACAGCGATGACGTTATCGTGGAGCAGCTGCAGGCCTCCATGACAGAACTACGCAAAATGAAGCTGGACCTTCCTCCTCCTGGTACAGAGGAGACGTCATCTCTCTCCACATCTCATCAGTAACACATTACAGTGACATTGTTTCTTTTCCCAGTAATGTGTTATTACACCAATCAAAAAAGATGATTCATCTAGTGTGTGGTCTAAAGCTGAACCTGCGGTGGTTGTGAATCAGCGTTAAATAGAAAACCAGGGTGGGTACCAGGGTACGAAATGAACAGAGGGCATTTTTTGGCCCCTAGATCGGATTTTTTTTGGCCATTCTATTCGAGGGAGATTTCATTGAACTATGAAATAAGACATTTTCATTGCATACTGTCAAATAAACACTCAATTTGTACCACTACGATGTTTTAACCTCTTTCCCACTGCTGGAAACTGGCAGCTGGATGGAGACGTTTTCCTCTGTCCCAACCGTCCATCTTCACCCTCCATGTTGAGTTTTTACCACAGTGGTTGTTTTAGATTTCATTGACCCAGTGGTTTGTGTTGGTTGGTATTTTCTTTCTATGGCTGGCTGTGTGGTGCCAACATTTCCTGCTGCTTCAGGCTGCGTACTCGCTTGTTTCCAGATCAAAAACTGCTCAATCTTTTTTTTCATAGGCTCCTATGAATCACCTACGGTGGCCCATGGGGGACACACTCACACTGACTTTTTGACAACTCAATGAAAAAATTGTGTTCTGGGTGAAATGCAAAAAAGGTTCATCTTAATTATCAGAAGCATTTTTGCTCATTTTTAATTTCACTGACTGTTTATGAACGTTCAAGATCATTTTTGCCCCAAGCCCCAGTTCATTTCTGACCCATTACCACCATATGAATGGTGTTTTTTTTGTCATTTGATGTATTGTGAGACAATCTGGTCCTCATACAGCTTTTGTCAAACGTGCAAAACAATTCATTGATGGTAAAAATGTGACTCTTTTCAGGAAAACCTGAGGAGTTTCCTCGTAAGCCCTTAGGCCAAGAGCTGCCGGTGCTGCTGAGTCCGGTCCACCCCCCCAGAGGGAAGCCATCCTCAGCTAGCGGGTTACCTGGAGCAGGCCTGAGTCTCCACATCATCTCCCACCAGCCGGACACCATATCCCCAGACCAGAGCCCCTCGAAGGACCCCAGGAATCTTGATGCTTTGAACGAGGAGGAGGCCCCGCTGCCTTCTCCAGACCCCATCATTATCCACAGCCAAGCGCCACTCACCCCTGAAGGCTCCCCGCTGACAGGGCCTCCCCCTTACCAGCCCCCAGGGAGTGAAGCAGCAGTTGTAAAGGATCCTCACTTACCACTCTCTGCTCCACACTCCCCAGATCAGGGGAGGGGTGAGTTTATATCTGTCCCAGTGGTTAACACAGGAACTCACTCAGTTCCACCGATCTCAGACCCTACAGACACTGCCATCAGCACCGACCAGCCCTCCTGCAGGCTCCCACGGACTCATTCGGCGCCCATAGCCCTGGCCGCCTTGCAGCCTTCTGGCTTGGCCCACTCTGAGAGCCTGTCGGTGGCAGAAAGAGCTGAGGACAGTTATCTGGCTCAGCTGCTAGAACAGGCCTCTGCTCTGCCCACGAAAACCAACAGAGCCCAGGACACAGGAGGAGGATCGGAGGAGACATAGGATGGAGAAGACCCGACCAGACACCTTATCCGACTCTGGAGCGTTCAACATCAGATCTACAGCGTTTCCTGTTTTTGTGAAAAGGTCAGGTGACTTGGAATGACCTCTTTGATCGAGAAAAGGAACCGAGAAGCTGCCGCGTCTCAGGAGGCAGCAAGACATCATTACCTTATAATGAAAACATTTTTTGTAGTTTTGTAATGTTTTGTCAAAGCACAACATGTTTGCTCAGTCAGCCTTTGTAAAATGTTTGCTAGCAAGAGTCATAGTTTTATTTTTTGTACTAATTTCCTGTTATGAGATGCCTTATTTGGATCTGCTTCAGTTCTGGTATTGACGCTCTTGACATTGAACACTGCACGGCGACAGAGGAAGTGAGGTCATATGACACTAATGGAGAAGAAAACACATTCAGGTATTGGATTGAAGATACAACCTAACATTGTGCAAGTCGCCTCAGTGAGCTGGCTCACTGCTTTGATTGTACACATTGAAAACTATTCAAGGGGTTAAGATCATTTTTAAAAGTGTCTTCTAGTGTTTTCTAGGTCACTAATTTATTGTTTATCCACTTAGAAAGGCATCAGGTGTTGGGATCGTCCTTTCAGGAAGTGGAATATTTCTGTTGACCTGGAATGCTGAACGGTGAGATGAAAATAGATGTCAGCTTTCTTCTTCATCTCACTGAGATGGATTATGAGACTTTGGATGTACATTTATTGGCTTTTGTTAACAATGTGTTTAGAAATGTACAGTACTGTAGAACCAGTAGGTAAGAGTTAGGACCGGGTTTCCCATCTGAAGCTAGGAAAACATTTAGGTTTGTATCAGTACTTCAGCTCCATGATTAGAAATAGTAAATGGCTGACATCTAGTGGTTGGTTTAGGTTAAGCATGTCTTTATCGAGTTGTTGCCCAGAAAGTAGAAATGTAGGAAGGTTTGGAACCACTAAGATTTGTCTAAATTGCAAAGAACCAGAGTTATGTTTTTTCAAAGCCTTGCAGTATGAAGGCTGCTATTTTGAAATCTCTGGTGATTTTCTTTTCCAAACAAGTTATTTTAAATGAAAATATTTCAGAAATATCCAGTGTGGACCCAATTGGCTGTAGGTTTTTCTATATTAGGTTCAATTCAGAGATTAAGTTTTAGTATGTATGGCGTTGTTAAGCACAGTAACCTAACAGAGGAAGTGTTTTGTGTATGTTTTACTTTTGCCAATTTGAATTGAATTTGCCAAACTAGAGCAGAATGTGAGAAGTGGAGAAACCCTGGAGCTCTCCATGATGGAAATAATACAACTTTTATCATCCTCGATTCTGTGTCTTTCCTGTGTCTGTTGTATAAGAGAATGGTGACTATGCCTGTCTCCTGTTTGAAGGACAGAGTGGGGGATGGGGAGGGGGGATTACACTACATTACATTACATTACAGCCATTTAGCAGACGCGTTTATCCAAAGCGATTTACAATAAGAGTATTGTATTTTCCCAGTTCTAAAGCATGTATGTGTTAGTCCAGGTCTACAATACACAAATCTACTAAAGCTACAGTCACAATGTGTCACTACTTTAACAGAAAGAAAAGAGGAGATTCAATTAGTAAAATCCTCTTGATTTTACAATGAATTTTCCAATTGTAATGAACTAAAAATGTATCTACATTATTTTATTATTTATTATATTTTATTATTTTATAGTCGTTTAGAATTCATATTTAATCAAATTTCTTTATTCTTTATTCTTTACTTAATTATATTTATTGACATAAATCAAAACTCCAATGTTTTTTGTTTTGTTTTTACAAGTCACACTGACATGAATCCTATCTGTCCATTCAAAGACCTGCGTCACACTCTAATGTGGAGTATAAGCAAGGCATAACTCAACATTGTTGGGTTACTTAAAGTTAGAATTCTATCAAATTGATTAAAAAACAATAGATTATATTTAGATTCTTAAAATGTAATTGATGATGTCATCAACTGTAACAACCACATCATTACCAAAGAAATGTTATTTGTTATAGTAGTGACCATCCTCAACTTATTCTTGGCATACGTCCAAACTGGTAGCTAGCTCGTGGCTAGTGATCATTGATTTAGACAGATGCTTCTTCTAGAAAACATACTATGTTGACCTAAAATCCAACATTTTTACAAAATATGAAAAAATAAATGTTCGGTAATGACACCTATTAATGTCACTCCCTGATTTTCAGACTTAGGAGTGCAATAACTTCAAAATGTTGGAACAGACCTACTCCTCATGTGGCTTTGATGAACAATGATGCAGTCTGGTTTCCAGGGTGCAGTTGTAGGGATGTGGATAAAATCAGGCTCATTTTGGAGACTCAAACAGTGAGCGTTATGGTAGTGAATTGGAGACTAGTTTTCCAATTTGAAAAATATCTGCTGAATTGAACTGAATTTTTCAACTTTCATTTAAAAGATATCAAGGCTTTGACGTGGAGACGGCCACCTTCCAATATAAAGTGGCATTTAAACAGTGATTAATTTTATATTTGACTTAGCATTATATCACACAACGCCTGTGACCCAATTGGATCACTACATGAATTTTCTGTTCAAAATCTGAAAACTTATAAACCATTTTCTTGAGACTGCACTTTGAATCACTTCTGTAGAATCCCATATGTGTTTGGATATAACTGTAAAACAAGCCTGAGAACAAACCTTCATGATCATCTTGATGAAAAGCATTTTGAGTTGGGTCCAATTAGAGAATACCTTTAATTAGGCGATTATACCTTCAAAATAAAGGCGTGAAATGAAAAATAATTAAGAATCGGGGTGTGCAGAACAGCAAAATCCATCCTATCAAACATTGTGTGGAATCAGTACATTAAATATCGAACTCTATATTGCATCTATACTGCATCTTGCAACAGCCTACATAGCTATGAATATACTGTGGAAATGACGTTTTGGGAGAAAATACCTTTTTATTTTCATTTACTACAGATCCTTCCTTAAATACACTCTTTATTTTCACTTTGGTCCTTTGTGTTGGTCAGAAATGCAACATGTGTTCGTCTATAAGGCTTTTAATTTGAAAGTTATTACCAGAAGTCCTATGTTTTATTCTGGCAGACCAGACACTGGTAGCATGTTTCTGCTGAACTGGTTTCAGGTGACACTATTCATTCTGACCAGATTGTATGACGACCCCATGGTGGCGCTTTAGGGCAGTAGTAAACTGACTCGTTACATTATTGGACACTAAATCTGATTGGTCCGTTGTGCGTAATGCACTTTTACCCCCTTCATATTTTGGTTATTTTTGGCACAACCAGCCACAGTTGCTCCAGCTGTTGATTCTTGGCAGTTTGCCTTCCACTCCTGGTATCTAATGAGATGCACGGCTACTAGTTAGGAGGCTGTTAATGGGAAGTATTTGGTCTTTTTCCGATTGTGCGTAAAGTGATTCACGTGTCTTTTCATCTAAGATCCTTCTGTAATGTCGAGCAGTCTCTTGATGAAGACCCTGGAGGACCTGAGCCTGGATCCGGGCTATGTGGCCGGGGACTCCTGCACGTCCCTCAGCCTGTCCTCCTCCACCAGGTCGCGGCAGTCTCAGTCCCACATGAGCTCTCCTCACCGGGGGCCCTGGTGGCAGCACGCCGGCTCTCTGTACAGCAGGAACGGCAGCTGGGACACGGTGAGTACAGTACCGGAGGACGCGGGGGACATCCTGGCCAAGTGTCCCTGTCTGCCAGAGTTGGAGGAGTACCCCTGGACCGATCAGGAGCTGCGGGAAGTCGTGCGTAAAGTGATCGGGTCGGACGCGTCGTTCACCGCGGACGCTGTTCACCGGCTGTCGGTTCTCCTGAGGAGGGCCCTGGTCCGGATCTCCAGAGAAGCGCAGAGACTGAGTGAGCTCCACCGGCGGTGCACACGCCTGGAGGTGCAGAGTGCGGTGAGACTGGTGCTGAGCTGGGGTCTGGCTGAGAGGTGCGTGTCCTCCACGGTGAAGGCCATCTCCCTGCACTGCATGAGCTCCGGGGACACCGTGCGTCAACGAGGCAAATCTGCGCGCTGCGGGCTGAGGCTCTCCGTCAGTCGGTTCTTCAGGTGGATGGTGGAAACACGCGTGTCGGTGCGTGTGCACGAGTACGCGGCCGTCTGCCTGACAGCCTGCGTGGAGAGTTTGGCCGAGGAGGTGGTCGGACGGGCCCTGCAGGTGGCGAGGGCGACCGGTGAGGAGGACCGGGGCGGCGGGGTCACCTGCATCTCGGTAACCGCAGAAGTCGTGGAGGGAGCCGTGAACAACGACGCGGAACTGTTTGGGCTGCTGCAGATCTATGAGCATCTGATCTGTGGCAGAAATGGCAATGGTGAGTTGAACTATGTGTGACATTAATCTGTCTTCTTTTCTGGTGAAATCAAAATCCGGTCAAACATAAATTATTGTTCACTTTTCTCAAGTTAAAAAGAATAATACATTTAAAAAAATGACCCCTCAGACTCATTATCAGGATGTAAAAGTATTGATGCCTTTATCTCCAAATATCTTTATAACTGTTCTGATACTGATGACGTCACAGCTCCCTCATTCTAGTTTATAAATCCTGCAAAATGAAAACCATAAAGGATTCTAGTGGAGAGGAAAAAGATCTCATAACATCTGCAATCTTATAGGATTCTTAGATTCTTACAGGATGGGCTTCTTGCTGTTTGACACACACACACACACACACACACACACACACACACAAACAAAACATTGGTGTATTTCCTCTCCTCTATTATCTACTCAGATAATAACCTCTATTTATGAGAGAAAGCCACATCCTTCATGCTGGGAATGATCACTAGGCATGTGTGTGTGTGTGTGTGTGTGTGTGTGTGTGTGTGTGTGTGTGTGTGTGTGTCATTAGGGTTGGTTAGCATGTGGATGATTGCTGCAGTAACAAAGGTTGAGGTTGACTGACACACAGCCTGACATCCTGTCTGGCCGTCAGTGGGATCCACTGGGATCAAACCCCAGACGTTACAGATTCAGGTCGTTCTCCGTCTCCGGTTGGATCCGGTTCTGGAGCAGGGTGGGATTAGAGCAGGAGAGTTAATGGTGGCATTGAATTGCTGCATCTTGTGGAGACTGAGAGAACAGTCGGGATCATTAGCGGTGGTTTCAGAAGTCGACCAATACCGTGACGGGGTTTAGGGGAAAGCCCCCCAGACAGAAAACAAGGCATTTTGGGTAATAATAACGGACACGGAAGTGGGAGGTCCTTGCTGATAAACATCTGGTCAGATGCTCTCCGGGATGTGTGTGTGTGTGTGTGTGTGTGTATGTGTGTGTGTGCAGTGTCGCCTCACAGCAAGAAGGATGCAGGTTCGATTCCCAGTCCTCTCTGTGGAGTTTAGAGGAAGTCCTCCAGTCAGTTAGTTAGATATGAATGGGAGTGTCTGTCTGTCTGTCTGCCTGTCTGTCTGTCTGTCTGTGTTCGCCCTGGGATGGACTGGAGACCTGTCCAAGGTGCTTCCCTGCCTTCTACCCAATGCATGCTGGGATACAACGCTTTTCAGACACAAGTTCACAAAGTGTTCACAACAATAGAAAGAAAATAATACAGACAGAATTAAACAATAAAAGATGAAAAAACAACAGCAATAAATTAAATAAAAATATAATTAAAAGGATTAAAGAGCAGCAGAGAGAGAGAGCGAGAGAGCGAGAGAGCGAGAGCGCAGTAAAAGGCACCAAGGAGCCAACAGACTAGAAGTGTGTTTTTGTGTTACTGGACACAAAGAGGCTCTCATGGCGAGAGTGCCCTGCTAAATAAACACACCACAACACACACACACACACACACACACACACACACACACACACACACATACACACACACACACACACACACACACACGGACACATTACTCTCCGTTACCTCATTCACCTTCTAATAACGTCATTGTTTAACGACCACTAAAACAATGGTAAAGTTGTTCTGCCTCATCCAGCGATGAAAGTAAATCCCGACTGTGAAATCTGAGAGAAGGCTGCTACTCCGCTGGCAGCGCTCTTCTGCTCGCCGCGTCCAAAAACACAGCCTGTAAAGTCATTATCCTCTCAGATCACGACAGCAAGCAAACTCATATTGCCTCTGTCCTCCAATCAGATCTCCTGCAGATCTCTCAGGTTCAGTTTAGCTCCACTTTCCTTCAATTCACTTTTCATTTTTCCTACTTTTTAAAGCTTTTTACGCTCTTTGTTCCAGCTGGTGTGGGTTTTCCACCACCACGCCTTCACGCTTCCACATGCACATGGTGACCAAAACACTCAGAGTGTGTCAAACATGTTGTCAAATTGGCGGGAAGGTGTTGTGTTGATAGTGTAATCTCGTAAACCTGGTGGGGGCTGAAGAGAGGCCGGTCTGTCTGGAGCCAGGGTGCATGGATAGTGTTGACCCAGGCTCGACGTGGAGCTGACACAGGGCGTTGAGGGCGTGAACACGGAGCCAGAAGTGATCAGGTATTGTTAATGATAGATTAGAGCATGATTAGGTATTGTTAAGACATCCAGACGGGGCTTGATGCGTTCACTGTCACTAAGATGTATGGTGTTTGTTGAGGGATCAGGGAGTGATGGGTCTAATGGAGGTTGTTAATCAGGAGTCTTGTCAGGTCGTCGAGCCGTGATTATCCCATCATTCAATTCTCTCGCTGGTTCTGCTCTTGACCTTCTGACCAAAGTCTTTCGCTGGTTTATTTCCATGAGAAAAATACTGTAGCGAAGCCTTGAAAAACGCACGGCTGGAAAAACTCTCTTCTGTTTTATGATTCTGCAGAAAGGCCAGATGGAGATAACATTAATACAGCTTGGATGACTCCCCGCTCCCATCCATCGCTACGCAATCTCACTTCAGACTTCCTCCACTTCCCCCTGACCCATGGCTGCACCCTGCAGGGATCAGCACACATCTGACTAACCACGACTCCTGACAGGAACTGAACTCCTATTTAAAAGACTGTTTCATAGGGGTTCACCAGAGGGGTCAGAGGTCAGGGTCAGTAGGGCTTCTCTCAGAGGCTGAGGATTCAATGATCACTCTGCTTAAACAACTTTCAGTGGCAAGTGACTTTATTGACAGATTTCCACCTGCCAGCTAAGAGAGGGCTGCCTGCTGTCCAGATATGAAAGACCGGTCTCGTCTTGGTCTCAGCAGCTATTGGACGCTGACTCGACTTGTTCTTGCCGATCTAAAAAATAATTGATTGAATTTCAGGGATTTCAACTGCTTTCAAACTCATTGATCAGCTGACTGAAGGGTTCAGTACTGAGACAGCTCTCTCTCTGTTCATCCTTAAGCAATATTAATCAAGTGCCTCTGGTCTCGACCCCCTTTGGACCTGGTCTTGACTCGAATTCACCTGGTCTGGTCTGGACCTGGTCTTGGAATTGACTTGGCCCAGACGGAGGTGGTCTCAACCAAACATACGTACCTCCATTCGAGGTGGAGCCGGTTCCCCCCCGTCTTCCTGTCCCGTTGTCCCGACCAAACCTCCACCACACAGTTGCAGCATTATACCAGCAGCAGAAAAGAGCTGTTGTGGCTTGGTGACTGTGCCTCTGTTTTCATTTGGACACACACACACACACACACACACACACTCTCTTTCTGTTAGGATGCAGGGGGGGGGGGGGGGCTTCTGTTTTTATTCAGCCACACGTCCACATAAGGAGAGTCAAAGGAAATTGCTTAATCACACATGATTATGGAAGTGCAGTGTTGGACACAGTGGGGGGTGGGGGGTGGGGTACAGGTAGGGATTAAAACAGTCATTTGTGCTCTGTCTGCCTCCAGACTGGTCTCTTGTTGTGTCTGACCAGAGCTCATGAATAGAAACTTGTTCTCTCTCAGCAGGGTAATCAATACTGATGATCTGGTCCAGACAGACCCGGCTTTGTTGGGTTAACCGCCATACCGGTTATATACATCGGTATATGATCAATACTACAGTGGTTATCTGTAGGAAGCCCTTCACCTGATGCAACATGTTGGATCAAATGGATGTTTTATTATTATTACTCTTATTATCCTGTTTCACTGGAGAGGTTGAGTGTCGTTTCCACCTGAATACCTGGGGGGTCGGATTTAAAGATGTGAATTTCGGCACAAAATATCGGCTAAGGGAAGCTTCAATGTATCCTTTAACAACCCATATCGATCAAACCTAAAATAAAGCAGTTAGCAGATCACCTATTCAGGGCCAGAACATGGTCACCCTCAGAAACCGTTCGACCCCACAACAACCAAGTTCTTGATCAAGACACTGCTCATTGTTCTGTCTCTGGATGAGAGCATCAGAGAGAGACGTCCTCCTCCTGACTGACTGAGATGGGAGGTGCAGATGATGCACTGCTGGCGTTGTGCTGCTACCACTGTGTGTGTGTGTGTGTGTGTGTGTGTGTGTGTGAGTGTGTGTGTTTCTCCACACACATTTTCGTATTTTCTCACACACTCTGAACGGTTGAGTAAGTGTGAAGCCGACTGGGTGTGTGTTGCATCTCTGGCTTGGTCGCCCCTGCTAAAGCTGTTTCCATTGTGCAGAAGATGGAGAGTCAGCAAATACCCCTTCCAACATGACACAATGGATGAGGATACCGTGTGTGTGTGTGTGTGTCTGTCACATCACACAGACGGCTGGCTTTGTGGTTTATTAACATGTTGGGGGAAAGTGTAATGGCGTGGTTCATCCAATCAGGGCTTGATGCTGCGCTACGCCTCATCACGTTGACGTTCTGTGTGTATGTATCTCACACGTGTGATGTCTAAGCGTGTGGAGAACGAGGCGTGGTTCACTCTAAATCTGGAGCTCGACATGTTGGATGAGCTGAGAAGACGATTAACCCACCGAGAGTTCATCATCAGGGTGTCAGCCAATGGGAAGAAAGTACCACCGCTTGGTAACTCACAGTGCAGTACAAGACGAAGAAGAGGAAGAAGAAGGGTGGTGAAGAGTAGCAAAACATTTATTCATATGAAGATGTTGCAGATTCATTGAAGTATATATTTCAACTACATGTATTGAAACTGCCGACTGAGTGAGGGATTATGGGAGATGCAAAGTTACTGCAGAATAACAACAATACTTATGTGTGTGTGTGTGTGTGTAGGTGAGCTATTGCTGCCAGCCCATGTCAGCCCATACGCGAAGGTTCCCGAGGAGCCAGTGGAGAGCAGGGAGGACGCCTACATCCGGCTGGAGTTACGTACCTTGGAACAGGCCCTGCTGGCTACCTGTGTGGGCAGCATCGCCGAGCTCAGTAAGTGTGTGTGTGTGTGTGTGTGTGTGTGTGTGTGTGTGTGCCATTGTCAGTTTCTCAAAGCAGTCACAGTCCGCTACTGTGTTTGTGTGTGTTTGTTTAAACTGTGACCGGTGCCTGGCTCCTGGGACAGATCATTATGGGCTGCCAGGTCCCCCAGTTACATAACAACCTGGGGCTTGTCTCCAGAGGACAAGGGCACCTTTACACCACGCCGCTGGCAGAGCCACCCCCCCCCCCCCCCCTCAGGGCTGCAGAGCCCCCCCCCCCACACACCTCATTATCGGGTCGTTTATTGGAAAAGAAAACATCAGGACTGAGTACCTTTATTGTTTTTAGTCCATATTTATGGCCCTCTGTGGACTCGTTACCGTGACTACGATGCACATTTACACACCAGCCTCCCTCATTGGGTTATTCTGGATATATTGATGTTTTTTGTGTAATAATTCCACTATCATAATTAAACATACTGACATTTTATATTTTATTACATTATGCTTAAACATATTTAATTATATAGCACATATATCTAATTTAGTAATTTATATATAGTTAACAGTATTTAATTCAGTAACAACTGTAACTGAATCCATACATGTTTGTTTGCATTCAATTTTATTGCTTTATTGTTTTTCATTAGTTTTTATTGTTTTTATTGCTTATTCTATATTACATTATGTGCTTATATTCTATTTGTATTGTATCCTTTGCTGCTGCAATGACGTAACTACCCCACAGGGTCAATAAAGTCTTGTCTTATCCTATCATCATATATATATATTGTGCTGCATGTTAATCATAAGTTTGACTGGTTTTCCTGCAGGTGATCTGGTGTCTCGAGCGATGCACCACATGCAGCGTCTGTGCAGTGCAAGCCCCTCCCTCAGCCCTGCTCGCTCAGCCAATCAGCCGTCGGTATCCTGGGCCCCGGATGCCCTCCGCACACTCTACTACTTCCTGTCCAGCCCGCAGATGGAATCCCTGGAGAACCCCAACCTGGAGCCTCCCACCATGACCCTCAGCAAAGAGAGGTGTGTAGCGTGTTGTGCTTCATTATGAACGATGAGACTATTTGGTCAATTCTTGAAAATAGACAATTATTAAAATCATTCTTAGTAATTAATATCTTATTAATTAACACTCGCGGGGCACCACCAGTCTACACTGGAATAGTCTCTTTATAATGATATCAGTCTAATAATCAAAAGAAGTGAGCTCTAGATTTCAGTGATTTTCTACCTTCATGTCCAGGATATATCAATGACACACAAAAGCCAGTTCTTTATAAATGCAAAGCTTTTATTAACTATGTAAATAAAACACCAATAAAATGAATAAATGTATACTAAACTAAAACAGATAATGGCAATAAAACTGGCAAACAAGATAGCAAGATAAACAGTGGCAATGTTTTATATGTAAAATTATTTGTATGCTGCCTTCTTGGCCAGGGCCCACTTGAAAAAGAGATGGAAATCTCAATGTGATTACCCTGGTTAAATAAAGGATAAATTAAAAAATTAAAAATTTAAATATCAAATAAGGTAGAAAGTTAAACAGTGGCAGAGGATATATCAAATAAGAGTGGCAAATGATATTGGGATCAAAGATGGCAAGGAAGTTTGCACCGACAAAACGACCTGAGCTGTAATACGTCTAATTGCGGCAATGTAGCAACAGCGAAAGATGGCTTGGAGGACAGCTGACAGTTTCCGGGAGACTTGGGACAGAAGGACGGAGTTTCTTTCCTCAGGCCATCAGGACTGTGAACTCTGACCTCACCAGGGCCCCCACCAAGACACACACACTGCCCCTCTTATGCACACACACACACACTTAGGTAAAGACTACACATAATTTATAATTCATATTATATTATACATACAATTTTCCCTTTTTTTACTATATTTTTTTATATATAAGTGCTCTTATTGTAAATATTGTGTTGTTTTTTATATAGAGCTCTTAAAAAAACTGACATTGTAAATATTGTGCTGGTTATTGTAAATAGTGTGAACCTGTTATTTTGCACATTTCTGCTAAGCATTGCCACTTTGCATTTCACTACACACCTCGTGTGTGTATGTGACAATTAAACTTCTTGAATCTTGAATCTTGACAGAGAATAGTGGAGAGAGAGAGAGTATTCTAACCTCACTTTCACAGTTCAACACTGCCTTTGCATCACCCGTGCATCAACAAGAAAGTTGGTTACCGTCTGGTTTGCAGGGTGTCAGCGGCGTCCTCGTCTCCGTGGTAACCGTCGCGCAGTTGCAGTGGACAGGTAAACACACGCACGTGTTGGTCTGGACCAGTCGACGTCAGGAGGGCCGTTGTGGAGTGCGGTCCGGGGGCCGTTGTTCGTCGGAGTCGTCGTGCCAACAGTTCACCTCAGTGGATATAGAGGGATAGGGCGATGTGTTGACTCACGTCGTTCAGGAAGCAGAGTAGAGTAGCGGCTGGCTTCTGGCGTGGTTTCGTAGTCTTCTGGATCAGGTTGAGTGAACTCAATCGGCCATCTCGGCAAGATTCACTCTGGAGCTGGTCTGGTACTTGAGCTGAGAGAAGAGCTTTGAGCCAGGTTCAAACTTAGTTACAGGACAGGCTGCGGGACGGTCTGCAGGACGGTTGAGTTGAGTTTCTTGATGTTCCTTGATGTTTCTTGATGTCTTTCCGCCTGAGTTTTTGCCCGTCCCCCGGTTGCAGGAGTTGTCTTCCTTTGTTCGTTCGAATTTGTAAGATTTCGAGTGTGATCTGAGCCGAGCCCAAGGGTCAAGGGCTGACAGGCTTTTATGGTATGTTAGGAGTGGTAGGTGTTTCCCTCATTTGCATGCATCAGATTTACAACTTGATGACCGGTGACCACCATCCCCTAAAACTGCATTTCCAGCTCAGGTTTGGAAAACATCATTTTTCTTGATCCTTTGGGGATGCAAGTGACATATTCAATCACCTTACAACAAATGGGTTTTTATGACACCAAACATCACTGTCTTACCACAAAATACTGGCGAGTAAACCAAAAGTCCTGATAACACATTCTGTGTGCCTTGAATAACCAAGATACTACATTGGGGAGTAGGGTACATCATCTGCCACAGGATGTGAAGTTTAAATCTAATAAAACATATACAGAAAGCACATTTTTGCAATACATTCCAGAGTTTCTTTGTTCTCTTATTCTGTGTCTCCCTTGGAAGGCAGATTAGGTACATTTCCCCGGCCCTTATCATCGGTCCCATCTCCTAATGGCACCAGAGCTAGTCGAACCTGCAAAGTGTTACTTTTTGGCAGCTTTATGGGGGAAATCCACCTTTTGCTGCAAAGGGGGTTCCTTGGGTTCCTGGGAGCACAGCAGGGGTCTTGGCCCTGGGAGAGGAATGTTTTAGTCTTTGGGTGTTGCTGTGTATTTTGTATGGTCCGGAGAGGGGGGGAGGCCGATGTCTCCTGCATACACTACAGGTGTGTGTGTGTGTGTGTCTATGTTTCAGATTGTAGACAGACAGATTGTATTGTTTACATCATTACCACAGGCCTCATCCATTAAAGGTGCTGTATCATTTAAACTTCAATAAATCATCACCACATTAATGTAGAGTCATCAGTATATTTACTGTAAACAAACCAGACCACCACTACCAGCCTGTCAGCCTCTACCAGCCTCTACTAGCCTCTACCAGCCTGTCAGCCTCTACCAGCCTCTACTAGCCTGTCAGCCTCTACTAGCCTCTACCAGCCTGTCAGCCTCTACCAGCCTCTACTAGCCTCTACCAGCCTGTCAGCCTCTACCAGCCTCTACCAGCCTGTCAGCCTCTACTAGCCTCTACTAGCCTCTACCAGCCTGTCAGCCTCTACCAGCCTCTACCAGCCTGTCAGCCTCTACTAGCCTCTACTAGCCTCTACCAGCCTGTCAGCCTCTACCAGCCTCTACTCTCATTCTACATTGTGGCCACTGGGTCAGTTTGGAGGGAAATCTGCTGGATTGCTTTACGACACAAAACAGGAAGAGGGCGCTGTTCTTCCAGCGCTAATGGAGCTAAAGATAAAGAGTTTCTGGCAACGGCAGATGGAGGAAGGAGAGAAAGGAAGATGGAGAAATCACTTCCAACATGTTGATCCTCTTCAGGAAAGACAGGAAGTGTAGAAAATGTAGTCTTAATGTAGACATCCACTAGTACTAACAGTACCACTGGTGAGATAGAGGCTACCAGTCGTCTCCATGGTCTCACTTGTAATTATACCAAGGGATCACTATCAAGCACCTTAACTGTTCAGACTGTTCAGGCTGGTGTACATACAGGCCTTCATTGACCAGTTACATTCTGTGCTTCCTCGATAAGCAGGAGGCCTGACTCTGGTTAATACTGACTGCATCCTAACCCTCTTTCCTCCAGGCCCTTCCTGCTCCTTCCCCCTCCCATGGAATGGATCAGGGTTGCCCTGGTGCATGCTAATCATCGGCGCAGCCTATTGGTGGACAGTGATGATGTCAGACAGACGGCCAGACAGCTCCTCCCAGGATTGGACTGCGAACCGAGACAGCTAAAGTAAAGGGCTCTAAGCTTACCGACCATGTGATAAGATTTTCCACAAAGTAGCTAGCTAATATTGAGTACCCATGTCTGTCTCTCTTTCCCTGCAATATCTAACAAAGATTTAGTAGTAAAACCTTCTTATCTTACAAACGAAGACGAAGGCCACATGCCGAAAAGCAGTGGTTTTACTAATAAATCTTAGTTGTTTTTACCTCAAGTGTTGCTGGAATTGCCTCTTTCCATGTTTTGCCCTGTTTTTTTCTTGTTAGTGGGTGGTGTTGTGCCAGAATACCATTTCTCTCTCTTTGCCTGCAGGTCAGAGTGTTGTTTCCACTCCTTTAAGTGTCTGGATGCCGAAGCTGCTTCAGCGAAGTTCCAGCTGGACCTGGGCTTCAGGATGCTCTCGTGTGGTCGAGCAGACCTGGTCCGCCAGGCCACACAGCTTCTGGGAGCTGAAGGGGTCAACACCATGGATGATCAGGTGAGTGTGTGTACTGAATGTGTATGTTTAGTGAAGGCATATCAGTCAAGTGCAAGGTCATGAGTCTCTGCTGCCCCCCCCCCCCCCAGGGTATGACTCCTCTGATGTACGCCTCCTCAGCAGGAGATGAGGCGTTGGTCCAGATGCTGATAGAGGCTGGAGCCTACCTGGACCTACAGGTACACGCCACTATTGACACAGCACTTTCAGTCTTTCGCTGCAATGCTTCAAGTCTAACCATGTCTAACCATGTATGTTGCCCAGGTGCCAGGCTGCTCTCCCCAACACCCATCGGTCCATCCTGGCAGCCGATGCTGGGCGGCCCTCACATTTGCTGTGCTGCATGGCCACCTCTCTGTGACTCAGGTGAGATTTACCGGTGGAGCAGTCACAACTAATGGTGGCTACTGCATTTAGGATACATTTTGGTGGGCATGTTCACATCGTTCTGTTTTTTTGCTGCCTCAACCACATTTTGTGCTGATAATGTACAGCTGGTTTGTTTCCATAAGGACCAGCTGCAGTTTCTGCCATTATCAGCAAACAGTACAACTCTATCAACCGTTATCCTCTTTAGAAAGTACTTTTCTCCAAAAAGACTCCTATAAAGCAGAATAGTGTGAACTAAGAACTAAAGCATCCTTTCCCTGTGCTGGTAGCTACTGCTGGAGGCAGGAGCCGATGTGGAGGGAGGAGCCCTGATGGACGGCCAGGAGAGCTGTGCTGAGACGCCGCTACAGCTGGCTTCTGCTGCAGGTGGACAGACATTTTAAATATGCATGTTTGTTTTGTTCATAGTTTGGTTCAGTTTGGGTATGATAGAAGAAACATATTGGCAGGGTTACATGTTGGTTGGTGCTGATACTGTCCTGTCACCATGGTAGGGCCAGCGCAGCCACAGACCGGTGCTGATACGCTACCATAACCATAATCAGGGCTCGCTATGTTGGTTAAATAACTTTTGTCTTTCCAGGTTACTATGAGATGGTGAGCCTGCTGCTCGCCCACGGAGCAGACCCTCTGCTCAGAGTGCATCATGGGAATTCCCTGACATCACCGCTGTATGAGGATATGAACTGCTTCAGCTATGCTGCAGCACACGGACACAGGTGGGCAACAGTGGCGTGGATTAGCGTCTTCATACCTTTCTATCTCCAACGATACTGCAGCGACCCGATGTGTACAAACCTCCATGTGGGTAAAACTTTATTGTTCAGGTTAGTTAGTTAATCTGTGTTCTTCTCTGTGGTCGCTTAAGGCAATATAGAGGCCACCAGTTTGTTAAAAGAGCAGAAGACCTTCAGTCCATTCTTGCCTGGATTGATCTTCAGTATTAAAGGTCCCATATTATTCAGTTTTCATGATTTTGTTTCAAATGTTTTATGGCTCAGAATCTATTTGCAAATAAACATAGTTAGTTAAAAGTTGAACTGAATTAGTTCAATTGAATTCATTTGAAGACAAAGGGGAGGACCGAGGCAGAACAGTCACCATCCTGGACCCTGATTGGCCGACAGCACCAGCTCCTCTAATTCAAATGAGGTAAACCTGCTGAGTGGAGGCTTTCAGTTCAAATGCTGCAAACTGGCCTGATTGGACTGGATTTCAGGAAGTCTTTAGTAACGGAGACAGTCAAGACCAAGTCCAGTTGTGATGGATTTGCTGAAACTGCCTGGAAAAAAGGGTGAATTTTTGGTAAAATAATAGTACTGTTAATGTACATGAGAAGAAGTTTCCTCAGCCCTCCCCTCCTCTTCCACAGGAACGTCCTGAGGAGGCTCCTGTTGCAGCCCCAGCAGAGGAAGGAGGACATTCTCTCTCTGGAGGAGATCCTGGCTGAAGGAGTGGTGGAGGAGGAGGAGGAGGAGGAGGAGGAGGAGGAGGAGGAGGAGGATGATGATAACGTTCGGAAACAGTCATCCACTCCTGATGCTTCTGTACCTGCCCTCCCAAGTCCGGCCCCCAGGCTGTGTAAGGCCAGGATGAAAGCCCTCCAGCAGGCAGCCTACTACAGTGCTGAGCATGGCTACCTTGATGTGACCATGGAGCTCAGAGCAATGGGTGAGCAGGCTGCAGCATTCTGCCCTATGAAGCCAAAGAGCAGCAAAGATGTGAAACTGAGAAAAATTACTTCAAAGTTTATCTCCTGTCCTGACACAAGTTTTGTTAGTACATAAGTGAAGGAGTATCTTTTAATAGCATTCATGGGTAGAAGTTTTGTTAGTATTAATCCAAGCTACACCCTTTGACCTTTGACACAAAAACTGCTGTTTGCCTTTGTAGGGTGGTATTGTATGGTAATCAAAACTACTTTGTTGAATACTTGACTCCAGCACAAAAATGATCTAATATTTCCATGCACCTTCTAAGACTTCAGAATAAAGTGTCTGCTTTGTCCCAACTTGGTTCCTGTTCTGTCCAGGTATTCCCTGGAGGCTCCATGTCTGGCTGGAGTCTCTCCAGAGAGCCCAGCAGCTGTCCAGGGACGAGGTAACCTCCTCCCTCCTCACGGAGTTCCCCTCCATCAGGACGGAGGACTACAGCCAGGAGCTCATCTCCACCGGCATACCCCTCATGTTCAGCATGCTTGTAACCAGCAAGGTACAGCTGGAACCTTGGTGTGCTTTTGTTGTTAAGCAGATCTTTTTCAGTCAAATGTAAAAACACATCAGTGAGACTATTATAACCCGTTTAGCCTCAATCAAAAGATCTGTTTAATGTGACATTCATTGGTTCCAAGATGTGTTGTGATTGCACCTTCTGACATTCTGCTTGTTGTCTTCTTCCTCTACAGGACTATGTGATAACCAAGAGGCTAGCGTCTGTGTTTTCCCACTGCTATGGTTTTACTCCTGTCCCTCCTGTCCCTCCCATGGATGTCACTCTGTCTACTCAGCTAGGTAACATAAGCTCTCTGGGTTATTAAAACAAGTGCAGATTCTCTCCAGTCCCATGGTGCATTTGGGGCGATGGCGTGGATTTCTTTCTGAATACAAGAAGAGGATGTGCATATCACCTCCCAGTTTCACTCCCCAGTCCGTCTCTCTTCTCAGATGTTCATTTCCTGAACAATAACGACATGTCGGATGTGACATTCATGGTGGAAGGGCGCCCGTTCTTCGCTCACCGGGTGCTGCTGATGTCGGCCTCCGAGAGGTGTGGTCTTGGTTCTCTGACTTCACGACCGGCATCATCATCTGCTTAAAATTACTCTTAAAGATCGCTAGTTGCTGTGTGTAATCTGTGTGTTCTGGTGTGTTTTCCCGGTCAGGTTTCGATGCATGCTTGGTGATTCCCCTGACAACATCATCCACGTCAGTCACATGACCTACAGCATGTTCCAGGTGGGGTATAACCTGTAATACCATCATCATGCCGTATTTTCTGTCCTGTGGTACGGGTGATGATGATGAACGTTTTGGCTAGAGATGCTAAAGGCTTCCTGTGTACCTTTTCCTCCAGATGATGATGAAATCTCTGTACTGTGGTGGGACAGAGGGGGTGACCGTGACGGATTCTGATGCCATGCAGGTAAGATCATTGACCTGTTGCTTTCCCAGTGCAACACTAGGTGGTGTCTGCTATAGTTACTGTAAATACCTGCTGAACCTCTTCTGATTGTGTTGTAGCTGCTGCCGGTGGCCAGTTTCTTCCAGCTGAACGGGCTACAGAGGTGTTGTGAGATGCAGCTGTCGCAAAGTCTGACTCTGGACAGTGCAGTTGACATCTACCAGACTGCTAAGGTAAGAGAAAAACAAATGGACATGAGCAAAATAGTACTTGTTCATTACTTACACCGTTTATGTTCCTTTTTGAAGCTGTAGTGTTTCAAGCCCTCTTCAGCTGAAGTAACTTACCCAGGCTGGTCTGTGGATTTATGACAATAAGTGTAATCGTGTGTGTTTATGTAGCATCATGGGGCGTCTGAACTACGGAGGTTTTGCGAAGGATTCTTCCTCCAGAACATGGAGCAGCTCCTGGAACGAGAGGACTTCCACCGCCTCCTCCTGGGAGGGGTCAGTCAGGACCTGCTCTGCCCAGGGACGGACACCCTTTGTGGGCCAGGAGAGCCCCCTGTCCTCCTGAAGGATCTGGCGGCCATGCTGGTCCACAGACTTTATACACTCTACTCCACGTGTCAAGAGTAAAAACACAACAACAGAAGATAAATCCATGGGAATACTAGCCATATAGCGCCACGTTAGCCTTATTAGTGAGATCATGTTAGCGTAGATACAAGAATACACTGCCAGAAATGTTATTCATCTTAAAATCTTATTATTCTTAACACAAGTGAACCATTCTGCCACTGGGGGGCAGAATTTCCAGTTTCACTTGCAGGAATTTCTTGAAAATAGGCAGAATGAGGCAGATCATGCAACTATTATCATGAAAAGGATTTTTGATTGAAGATTTTTGCAATACATTTTTGCAAGAAGCAACAAGATTTTAAGACAATACTCAATCTCTGGTTAAATCTCTTTGCAGTGTGTAGTTATACAAGCCATTCTAGCTCCTCAGCAGCTGCAGGTCAATAATGGCCTCTGGATATGTAAAAAATGTACATATTTTTGTGAATAAACATCTTACCCAAAGTATTGAGAAGATTCTGCAGCAGACCTTACAGACCTCCACACAGCTCCAAAGTCAACAGATTTATTTCCTTTAGCACTGAAGTTGTTCACAGTAACATCACAAGGGAATACATTGCCAGTGGTTATCCTGCTCAGTACTTGCGCTCCGTGCTCCAAGTCCATTCTGTGTGCTCTGGATTCCCACAGTAGAAAAGAGGAAAGCGAACAATGATAGGTATTGCTTTATTTTCTCTCTGATACCAACACCCACCCAGCCAGGTCTGAGTGAGTGACCCGATCGCCGGGTCCCTCTCTGAGAGAATGAATAAGGAGGATGCATTGCACAGTTACTGAATGTGCACAGTAATCAAAGGAGAAAGGGCAAGAGGACGGCATAGGAAAGAAAGTCGAAAAGGCAAATTAAAACAAATGCACATAAAGAACAGAAATAAAAAGAACAAAATAAGTGTAAAGAAAGTCGGAGGGGAAAAAAGGGACAGGAGAACAATTCCAACGACGACATGCAAAGAAAAGACAAATGCTGAACATGCAAACAACCATACAAGGTCAAAGCTAAGAGTAGGAATCCCCTTGGTTTTTTAAATAAGCTTGTCAGTAAACTCGGCTTATTTACAGGATGAGTGGTCGGTGAGCTTCGAGTCATCATACACACGGGGAGAAGGAACCGACAGTTATCAACAAAGGGTTTGTTCCTCTCAAAGAAGCTAGTCTACATTCTTAAATTACGGTAAATCATTTTCCAAACGTATATTACAAGCTTTCATCAAAAGCTGGGAAAAGAGTGAATGTCCACAAACATTTCAAGATTTCTGAATGATCAATAACTTAAACATGACAAAAATATCCTTAAATCATTTGACTTAAGAAACATTTTCTACATCTTTCATATAAATAACTGAGAATAAATTAATAACAAAATGACTAAATACAATAAAGTACAAAAATATACACAGCGGTTCAATACTGTCTGAATCCTGCAGATACTTCAAAGGAACTAAATAAAAAATGCACCAACATGGTACAACTGAACCCAAATGTGATTCGTCAAAAGGTGCGAAGGAAAACGAGACATTTCATCGATACAGACAAAGAAAAAAATGTGGCAACACAACTCTGCTAACATAATGTCACAACTACACTTTTGTACATACGCAACATTATTTAGCCTGTACAACAGAATAGATCATTCATTTAGGCAACATTCCCACCCCCAGTGTACTTTATCGATGGGCGATCTTTAATTGCAGAACCCATGTAATTTACAGAAATGCCACAGAGAGTTTCAGCTCAACTGTTAAAATCCTGTCGTTCACAAAGAAAGACTACATTAAAAAGAATTACAATCCAGCCAGCGTCCATCTGGGCTCAGAGCTGCACCTTCCTCCGACTCCTACGAGGAGCCACTGGTCCTACTTCTGGTTGTCAGTGTGTGCAAGTCATTACATCCCGCAAAGAAGTTGTGTGTGTGTGTGTGTGTGTGTTGAGTACATATGTGTGTGTTTTTATGTACATGTGGGAGAAAGAGAAGAAGAGAAAAGAGGAGAGGGGGTGTGTCTATAAGTTTGACAAACATCATTGTCTTAAGGCTTTTTTTTCATCTCTTCAGCTATGTTGGCGAGGTGAACTCTACTGTGGGTTTGGAGGCGGGGCTTAATGGAGAAGGGGGCTGGGGAGGAGGGGGCGGGGATGGGGGCGTGGTCTCTCTCTTTTCTTCTGTTTCTGGCTCTCTGGTGTCGGTCGACCCGTCTGGAGGAGCAGAGGGTGGGCGCTAATAGTTTTTATGGATGATCCCTGGTGGTAGAGACAAGTCAAGCCATCACACACGTGATGAGCGCACACACACCCAATGACAGACCCCCGGGACACACAGTGGGACACGAGGGAGGCGGGACAAAGCTACATCTGCTACTTATTGTAAAATACTGATCAACTTTTAAACTGAAAGAGCCATTCCCGTTATACAGTACAAAAGTTTATAGGCAATAGTCAAAAAGTAGATTTTTCTTTTTTTAAGAGCTCCTAGCTAAAGGGCAAAGTTAGCAGCTCTCCTTTGTCTCTTCTCGGGGGTTTTGTACGTTTAATGACCTGATAACTGGTTATCATCTAGTCATGCACGGCTACCACTCCTTAAGGTTGTTCCTGTGTCCTGTTGCTGGCGGCCATCTTTGTTTTGTCTTTGCCAGGGGGGCATTTAGAGTCATTGGGCGGGGGTTGGTTGGGCTTGCTGCCGGGGGCATGCTTGGCGGGGGGGCTAGGCGTGGCAGGGGCGCCAGGGGAGTGGGGCGCTTGGATGTTCTTCTCGTCTGAAAAAAGCTGTTTAATTACGTCAAAGAAGTTACTCAACGGGCTGCCTACACAGACGGGAAGAAAAGAAAAAAAAACAGAGAGAGAGAGAGAGAACAAACAACAAATGAGCAATGGGGTTAACGTGAGGAGAGGAGGAGGTGATGGAGGGATGAGAAGAGGACTGGAGCTGGAGAGAAGGAGACTCTTAAGCCAAGGGGTGGGTGGGCGGGGGGGGGGGGGGGGGGGGGGGCATGTTGGAGGTGAAGGGTTGTGGAGGCCGAATGGGGGGAGGAGCCAAGACCGGTGAGTTAACGGGCTCTTATATCACCAGTAACGTGACATCAGTGTTGGCTTCAGAGTCTCTGTTTCCCCTGGCTAGGTGGAGAGCTAATGGGAGCACTGGAAGACAACGAGAGGAGGAGTCAGCAGGGAGGAGGAGGAGGAGGAGGAGGAGGAGGAGGTGGTGAAGTGTAGCAGGACACTCAATCACAGTCCCTTTCTAAATGCCTTCCAAAGCTCCGGTTAACTCTCCATGTTATCACAACAGAGTCCAGTAACACCAGGGTTCTTGCTTTAAGACATGAGTGGATCAAAACATTCAACCATACGACACGGTACACACAGTCACTTATCATCCCCAGGTTAGCATGTCGCAGAACATTTCACCTCAGCGGTAAAATACGTCTGATCCCTTTGCTATGCTGCTCACTTGTGAAGAAACCATGTAACTTACCATCGCTGTCCTCCAACAACACACAGATATTTTGTTCCAGTGATTTCAAATATGGAAGGGTTGTGACAGGAGGTGAACAACCCGATATCAAGCATCACCATGCAAAGGGTTAGGGTTTCATTTTAGTGCTACGCACGCACGCACACACACACACACACACACTGCAAAACAATATTCATCTTAACAAGTCATTTAGTCTCATATTGAGCCTAAACAGAAACCAATCTGAGGATCCAAGGCGGAATTTTCCTTTAAAATCGTATTTTTCTGAAATCAAGTGAAATTTTTTTTATTTCACTCATTTCCAACGTTTCACTTGATTCTGGATTTTTTTCTAGAAAAATCAAATGAAATGATTTCAGCCAACGAGAAGATGTTTTTCACTTGTTTAAGATTCAATACTGGATTTAATGACTTGTTAAGATGGATCTCTCTCTCTCTCTCTCTCTGTGTCTCTCTGTCTCTGTCTCTGTCTCTCGCTCACACACACACACACACACACACACACACACACACACACACACACACACACACGTGTTAGTGTGAACAGGGTGTGTTGGTGACAGAAGCCTCCAGGGGGTTGCCAGTGTGAGTTAATAGCCAGAGGTGAGGTGGTCCCAGTCTCTGGGTCTTACCACGCTTGGAGGATTTACTGGGCAAAGTGGCTGAGCGCTGAGAGCCATCTGGGAGCAGAGGACAGTGTCAGAACGCCACCGACCCACGAGGCCGAGCGCTTCACGGGGCGTTCACACTGCCGGCAACGAGGTCGACGGGTCGCTCTATGGTGGACCCCCCCGGGGATTACCTACCTATAGGCCTCTCAAGTGTGATGGGATTTTTTGACCCAAATAAGAGATTCCAGGCCCCACCCCCTTTCACCCTAATGTGAAAGGTTTAACTACGTCCAGTACTAGGGTTCAGGGTTCCTCTGTTATCCATTTCTTTATGTGTTGAGGTGATTCTGATGGTCTCAAAAAACAAAAATCGCTAGCCATACTTAGCTTAGCATCCCAGCGTTTGTCCCTTTGTGACCTGATGCAACTTGTTAGCAAAATTCAAATTTGCAAAATGTTTTAATTCAGCAATGCATTAAAATATGTAATATCTCATATGTCATTCCCACTTTCATTATTTTGCCCATCTAAAGAAAAGGATGATGGGAAATGGGATCCAGAAATAATTTTCGCCATTGGCAAAAAAAACAGATCGGGAGCGCGAAAGCCCCAAAATGACAACAACACTTGAGAGGTCTATTCTGACCGATTGTGGGCGGGGCCAGAGGCTCTGATTGCCTTTCATAACATCACATTGTTTTAAAATAAACTAAATCAAATGACGTCAGAGTTTCCCATCGAGCCGAGACATTTATTCTTTTCATCTTTCAAATAAAAGTTGTAGAGAACCGGGAAGCTTTGAACGGCTGGAATCAACTTCCCGTCCATTTTGTAGTGAAACGAAATCACATCAGTAGGGAAACAAGGGAGCGTGGGAATCTGATTGGCTGTTGAGTTCAGAGTTTCCCTGGTCACTCAGCTCTACAGGAAATTAATGGACCTCTGGTGACCGGTTAGTCATGTTGCTCGCAGTGTGAAGGCACGGTCAGCACCAGTCAACTGATGAAAAACATAATCAACACTTCAAAAGGAGTTTAAAGGATCGTTCTGGCCATGGTGAACGTTCAGCCCGTTCTCCAGAGTGCCTTGTCCTCCTTATTCCCTAGATCTCGTAGAAGTCTCGTAGTGGATAAGAAAGAAGCTTTTCATTACAATTAGGTCCACTCTTCCTCAGCTGAGAGGCTTCAAATGAGGCGGATGAACAACGGAGGACGTTAGCGATTGGTTAGTAGTCCTGTTTAAGACGGGACTTCCCATATAAACAAAATCGCGTTTAGAGTTTTGGGTGAAACCGAGCGAGGAGGTACTAGGTTCACTTGGTGACAGCGAGTAATGACAGAGCACGCTGGGAAGTCGGTTCAACATTCACTGTGGCCGGAATTATCCTTTAAAATCCTCTCGCCACTTAATCCATACATGTACAAGTTTACACACGTATGCACACACACATATACACACACACACACACACACACACACACACACACTGAGGGTGTCATTGGGTTTATAAGCTGTTCAGTTTAGTGTTTTCGGTTGTGACTAAAGCACACATGCAGTTTCTCTGCTCTGGGCTCAGAGTGCAAAGAGATCAGCAAACACAATCACATGTATGTGTTTGCTCGGTCGTCAGTTTGTTGCTGTGATAGAGAACATGCTTTCATTTCAGTGTCCCATACAAACACACACTGTCATGGTGTGTGAATGTCGGGGGAATTCACCCAGAACCATCGACAGACATAGAGTTTGGCACTGAACACGAGGACTCCTATCCAAGCCCAATCCTGCTGCTGTTCAATTCAGGGCCTATTTGCCAAACAGTATGTGTGCATGGCTCTGGGTTGGCATTCCATTCAGCATGCTAGTCATTCAGTCCATCCATGTGGCGTTAATAAGCTGTGGATGACAAGAAGCAGGGTGAAATGGACTGGCAGGCCAGAGGATAGATAGATAGATAGATAGATATATAGATAGATAGATAGATAGATAGACTGATAGACAGATAGATAGATAGATAATAGATAGATAGACTGATAGACAGATAGATAGATAGAGAGAGAGAGAGAGAGAGAGAGAGAGAGAGAGAGATAGAGAGATAGATAGATAGAATGACAGAGATGTGGGTTATTGTCACATCTGCATGGTGGGTGACTGAGGTTGTGCATACAGTGCCTGATAACAGTTCCCATCTGTGGCAGTGGCTGGACAGACTGGTGCTGCTGGTTCATTGTGTGGAGGCTATAGACCTGGTATAGTGGGAGCTAGTGGGGGCTAGTGGGGGCTAGTGGGGGCTAGGCAGGTGAGTGTGTGCAGTACATAACACTAATCAGAAGTATTTGTCAACCTGTGGGGTGTCACACTGAGCTGGTTGCAAGCTGTTTCAGTGTGGTGGCACTGTGTGGGTGTAGTACTCTGCTTCACCACCAGAGGGGACCATTATCAAGTAAATAACCACAGATACAAGAACAGGAAAACTAGTCACACTAACAAACAGAACTAACGAGGACAACCGGAGAACACAAAGTCACTCTTTCTTTTCTTCCATATTTTCTTATCCATCCATCTATCGATAGGCAGCCCAAAATATCCAATAACATCAAACAGGATTTCAGAGCACCGCGGGGTTTGTTCCTGTCCTGTGAAGCTACTGAGGACGTGGGACGCTGTAGTATCTCCAACGGTAGTAGTTTGTTCTACTCATACATTAAACTGTTTCCATTTTGCAGTGAAACCAGTGGTAATATTCTGAGACCTTGATGCTTTTCTTCCTCTTTCAACAGACACAAACTGCATGCACATGTGGGACAATGTCCTCCAACAGCTAATCCACACATGGACAGCATCGCCTGACGTTAGCCTGCGTTCCTACTGAGTCAATCACTGAGTGGCGTGAAAACATCTAGAAAACATCAGTGGATTACAGTGTGTGTGTGTATGAGTGTGTGTGTGTGTGTGCACATTTGTGGCAGGACATGCACGTGGAGATGCCGTGTGCTTAAGCGTGTGCTGAGCTGAGCTGAGCGGATCCGGGCCGAGGTGGGCTGTGCTGTGAAGAGTGCCAGGATGCCGAGAGCGCTGTGGGGGGGAGGGAGGGGAGGGGGGTGCCAGGGGGGGGTGGCGAGGGGACTCCCACTTACCAGATATCTGGGGCTGGCCGCCGGGCTGGTCGTTGGAGCTCAGCAGCTGGGCTTGGATGGTCTCAACCACTCGCTTAAAACGCCGGCTGGGACCTGGCGGAGAGACGACCAGCGCCATCAGACCACAACACAGTCTGCTAGCAAGACACCCCCCAAAACCCCATCTCCCATTGGTCTGGGGATGTGCCCCAAAACATGCACTATGTGGTGTTGAGGAAGTTCAGGGAGCTTCTCAACCCACTGTTCTAGACAGACTTCCTTCATGTGTCCATTCATGTATTCTTCTTTCTGCTCTTTCTGCTTGTTTCTCTGCTTCTTGTGTTCTTGATTTCACCATTAACGTCCATGCTGTGTGTACTTATACTTTATACTGTGTGTACTTATACATGTGTATAAGTGTGATATCATCATGTGATATCAACACGTGGAAACAGATTGGGTTTTTTAGCATTGAAAATGTGCAAAGATTTTCCAATGTGTGACTTCAGGCTGAAACACCATTTCTGCCTGATAAAAAAAATTGCAGCTTCTTCTTAGAAACTGTAGTGGTCAGTATTGTGATCTGAATTGGGTTTTGGTTACTTGCAGCCTGAAGGAGAATGACTTTACTTTGGAAAACTGTTTTCAATCTTGCTTCAAGAGATGCTGCCCAGGAGGCTGTTTCAACCAGCAGGGTCACCAAGTCAGACATCTAGCCTCAAGCTCTCCTCCTTCCCTCAGTCTGTCCGTCTGTCCGTCCACAGACAGCATGGTGTTTGCTGCGTGTACCTGATAGTAGGGTGAAGGTGACGGAGTAGATGCCGTTCTCCTTGGTGGCACCAGTGCTCTCCGTGTAGGTGATATCCACCTGGAACTTCACCGGCTTCTGGAAAACCGTGGGTCCGGCTGTGGACTTGTACTCTGCCCGGAAGCTGGTCTGAGAGATCACACTGTGGCTCAGACTCGGGATCTGAGACAGAAAGGTGGGGAGGGAGGGGGGGGGGACAGAGAGAGAGAGAGAGAGAGAGAGAGAGAGAGAGAGAGAGAAGATGGAGGGGGGAGGAGGTTGCCCAGCAGAGTCAGCTACAGCACCGAGACAAACAACTTCTACATCAGTTAACATGAAGCAGACGAGATGAGAGAGGAGGAGGTTGAGGAGGAGGAGGAGGAGGAGGAGGAGGCGGCAGCATGTAGGATCTGTTACCCTCCAACACGCCGTGTTGATGCGTTGATGCGTTGACGTGTTTTACAGCGTCAGGCAGCAGTCTGTCGTCTCTGACTCAGCATGATGTGCAACCAAGAGACGGGGGACAGAGGAACTCAACACAAACACTCAACACACAACAAGTATGAACCAATCAGAGCCAGCTGCTAGAGTGACTGGCCTGGTTGATCCACACACACACACACACACACACACACACACACACACACACACACACACACACACACACACACACACACACACACACACACACACACACACACACACACACTGAGGGTGTCATTGGGTTTATAAGCTGTTCAGTTTAGTGTTTTCGGTCACAACTAAAGCACACATGCAGTTTCTCTGGTCTGAGATCAGCAAACACAATCACATGTGTGTTTGCTCGGTCGTCAGTTTGTTGCTGTGAACATGCTTTCATTTCAGTATCCCATACATGGCAAACACACACTGTTAGAAACACTCACACACTTTTACCTCCTCATTAGGAACCAATCAGAGCCAGTTGCTGGAGCGACTGGCCTGGTTTGCACCAATCAAACGTGAGGCAGAATGCTAAGTGCATCTGGGTGGAAGCAGCATGTTTTTCTCACTAGTGGTAACTGATTGTTGTTGTTTCACTTGAAAGGCCATTTTATTGGAATTGTTGTCCTTGTGAACTGTTGTATTTTATGTTGTATTTACTGTATTGTACTGTATGTTGTTGCTACTTTGGCCAGGTCTCTCTTGTTAAAGAGATTTTTTTATGTCAATGGGACTTCCTGGTTAAATAAAGGTTCAATAGAACATTTAAAAAATAGTGAACGGAACACATTCAAATATGAGCTCCATGTTTGGAGGCCACAATGTTCATTCACTCATTCATTCATTTATCGAGGAGGAGGAGGAGAGAACAGGCAGGCAGACAAAAGACTTGAGACGGAAAGATAAAAGAACATGAACACGAACATGGTCAAATGGTGAGAGAGGACAGGAGTAGAGGATGGATGGAAGGATGGATGGATGGATGGATGAATGGAAGGATGGAAGGATGGATGGATGGAGGGCTAGAAGGACAGAGAGATGAGGCATGAAGAAGGATAGTGTGTCGGAGGCCTTACAGAGAGGAAGGCGTGGACAATGTCCGCCTTTATGGAGCTGAGCGGCTTGTCTCTGATCACGATGAAGATCTGCTCCTCCTTCTCCAGGTTGATGAAGTTACCAAACCACGACTTCTTGGCCAGTCTGCAGGGAGAGACACAACAGTTATCAGGTTCTCCTTCACTGGAACACTAACAGAAACCTTTATCAGAGTTTGTAACTACTACTACTCACGGGCAACGGAAAGTTACGCAAGTACAAACTAAAGGTGAGTCGAGGAACAACAGGAACATGAACGCTCTGCTGTTACAGGACATCAATCACTGAGCTACAGCAGAATCAGTCCACTGAGGTTAACCTGGACGAGACAGAGGGCTGATCCTGGAGTTTAGGTTAGTTTAGGACCACTGCTTCTTCTGCTGCTTCTTCTGCTTCTTCTTCTTCTTCTTCGGCTGCTTCTTCTGCTGCTGCTTCTTCCTCTTCCTTTTCCTCTGCTGCTGCTGCTTCTTCTTCTGCTTCTTCTTCTTCACACAAAAACATCTCATGCCTTCCTTCACCTTCCACTTCAGCTGCTTCTTCTGCTGCTGCTTCTTCCTCTTCCTCTGCTGCTTCTTCTTCTTCTTCTTCTTCCTCCTCTTCTTCTTCTTCTTCTTCACCACACAAAAACATCTCATGCCTTCATTCAACTTCCAGTTCATCAGTGCTTCATTCATAGTATCAAGAACCATGGTGCTGTTTTGTTCAAGGCCCCAAAACATGGATCATAATTTACAGCAATCCTACATTAACTAAATATTTGCTGACAGGGTGACGACCAAAGTTACACTGCAGATTCTGACTTGTCTCTAAATATCTAGATAAAAATGACACTCTACCATATATTCTCCCTGATTTGACCACCGGCTGACAACTTCCTAGTATTTCTTTACTCGTTCCGTCCTTCCTGGTTTCACTCCAGCCACAGCAACCTGAGTTAGGCACCTGAAGCACCAAGGTTCAGTTTTCTGCCTCACCAAGTCAACCTGGAACTTATTTGGGGAACTAAAAAGTTCCTGCTCCAAAAGGTTTCAGGTTCCTGGTGGAAAAACAACCAATTTCTCTGACATTTTCAGAGCCTGATTCAGTTTGTTACTGTGTCACTCACTCTGGAGAGGAGTCCGGGGTGAGGCTGGACATGTCTTCCTGGGTGGGAACTGTGGACGCAGACAGAGGTCAAAGGTTAGAGGGGAAACGTGACATCATTACTACCTACACCTCCCGTGCTCTCCACAATGCTAACTCACTGCTGTCTTCACCGCTTCTTTTCACCTTCAGATTAGATAGAAATACAATCCATCATTGTAAATGAGATTTTATGGCTCTATCAAAGTGCCTATGGGAAACGTATACCGAAAGTAAAGGAGCCATTTTCCGCTTCCTGTAATGAGATAGTTATCTCCTCTGACGTGGCCAGAGGCTGCTGTCTCCAGTGAGAGGCCAGCAGCAGGTGAACCGTCGCTAAGTACAGCGATTAAGAGCAAAGGGATTATTCCCCGGGGCTAGAAGAACGCGGTGTTCATGCCTAAATGCACTTTCTACTGCATCGATTTTCACACAGATAAGAAGATGATATCGTAAGAATCAGAAAACAACTGAGAATCTGAGAATCCCACCCGTCCAGTCGCTGTCTCCCCCCATAGTACCTTGCATTTTCCTGCGATGGAAGCGAGGCGAGCCCAGGAAGCTGTTCTTGATGGAGTTGAGGCGCGTCCTCCAGGGCATGCCCCCGATGGAGGGGCTGGGGGGCGGTGTGGGGCTGGGGGTGCCAGCCGGGCTGTCCTTGGGCGTGTGCACCGGGGTGCCTTTGGGGGTGGGGAGAGGGCTCCCTCTGGGGGAGGGGTGGGGGGTCACCTGCGTGATTGGGACAGATTTGCCGTTGTGGTCAGGGTGGAGGTGGTGGCGGTGGAGGGGCGACATAGGAGGCACCAGGGACAGAGGGATGGACAGCTTGGGGGGGACAGTGAGAGGGGGGTGGCGTCTCACCCTGGGGCTGTTGGGGATACAGGGGGCCAGGGGCTGGCTGGGTGTCGACGGCTCGGACTTGGGGGTTGCGGGGCTCTCGGCTGTATTGGGGAGGGGGTTGGACCTGGTGGTCTGGAGGGGCTTCTCTGATACTTTGGGCTTGGCTGGGAGGGTCTGTGTGCGGGGTTGCATGAGGGGAGACCCCATCTTTGGCTGGTAGGAGTTGGGTGCACGTGGCCCCACCCCATTAAGGCGAGCCTCGGGGGAGTGGGTGGGACTGCAGTTGGGGGACTGACAGAGGTCTGGGGACTGGGGCGGGATGAAAAACCGCCTGACAGGCTGTCATTGGTCATGCATCGTTAGGATGACAGTGCAGTCAGCCAATGACAAAGCATGGCCACATCCAAAAGAACACCACAGCCCAATTCAATTTAATTTCCATAAAAAATGCACCAGGAAAGAAAAAGGAATGTGGCAGATGAGTTGAGAGGTGGAGCGAGTGACACGCAGGCAGGGAGCGGTGAGAGTGCAAGAAAGAAAGAAAACAGAACATGCTATTAGCACAGTGAGCCAATCAGGAGGCAGCAGTGGAAACCAGTACCGGGGCATTCATGAGGCATAAACGGCGAACCAGCTTGAAAGCTAACCGACTTAGCTTCACCCTCCACCTGGGGGAGTGGCCAGAAAGCATGCACGATGCTGTGGAATGAATGACCTAGTACCTGACAGGACAGGTCATAGCAGCACACTAACCGACAGCTAGGGGAATTAGACCCAGGCTGAATCTGGGTGAACGGAGGCAGATTTACAGTAAGGCTAGGGAACCTGTCGTGACCCGTCATTCCTTTCTCATGACGGCGTTACAACAGCACGTATGAAGGCTGCCTCACACAAAGTGGTTCTGTCATATTATTTCATTGAAAAAGAAAGAAAAGTGGAAAACAAACTAAGGTGCACGTTCTTAATTCTTCACCCCCAACAGATAACATCATGTTCATCAGGACTGAAATCTGCCCCTTCTTCAGGTCGCAGTCGTACATGGAGGATCTCATCTGCCTCGAGGACAAAACAAGGACTTCATGAAAAAGGTTTTTGCCTTTGCAAGGGAAGGAATAGTTGATGATACACAGCCTGTGTCCTTGCTGAGGGTTAGCTTTAAAAATGCATGGCTTTACTGAAACAGAAACGCT
>JAXDDX010000330.1:52500-75000 GCA_034670405.1 Hoplostethus atlanticus | reverse complement strand
TGTTGGGGTAATGGATTACTTTTTAACACGTTAGAGTACTCAGGTTAGTGGTAGTACTAGTAACTTAACACATTAGAGTACTCAGGATAGTGGTAACTAGTAATTTAACACGTTAGAGTACTCAGATTACTGATAGTACTAGTAATTTAACACGTTAGAGTACTCAGATTAGTGGTAGTACTAGTAACACGTTAGTTTTTCAATTTTAGTAATCCATCATTAGTTACTTTTTAACTTTAGAAACATTTCACATAATAAAAGTTTGCACAAATTAAAAAATGTTTAAAAAATCCTGCAGCATCAAAATTAGTGTGCTTTTTTAGTTTAGTGTAGTTTAACTTTTAAAACACTATAAATGACTTGCATTTTGACATGATGTGAGATAACATCAAACATTAAAGTCACAGATTTATTTCCAGTGTGGTCCATGAACGTAAAACAAAACAAGAATAGAATAAAACATTACAAACAATGATGAAGAATAATACAACAAGTTAGTTTTAATAGAGAGCAACTTTGATACAACTAGTTACTTTTTAAGGTAGGTAACTAATTACTGTTAAAAGTAACTTTGTCCAACACTGGATGGTATGAAAGGAAAATGCTTCAACGTGAACTAAAAATAAAAAGGTTGCTGAGAAACCAAATGGATTTGACACCAACTGAGGAAATCAGACAAACAGAAAAGACAAATACCTTTCTTCCTTGCTGCAGTTAGCGTTTGTGATATCCAAGCTTTTACTGAAAACAGATTTGCTAAAGGGGCAGACAGAAAACCAAGAGACAGACAGAAAAACAGTCACATAAGGGAATCCTAATGTAGAGCATGCACTACTCAACAAGACATTGCTACTGTAAGACAACTAGCACAAAACCAAAAATAACCAGCAACACAAAGCCTCGGTGCATGCACGGGCTGATAAATCAATAGAAAACAGAATTCATGGGTCATGCTGGAGTCTCGGGACATTAACGGACTCCCTAACTGTAAAGAAAAAACACTGCTTTCAATTCAAACGGCTTCTGGCTCGTGTTACTTGAACACACTGTTTAGCTTTACGCCTTTTGCTGAGTGGGTCATATGAGAGCCTGAAGGAGGCAGGAGGAGGTTTTCACCGTGACAATAACTAATCAGGTAAATCCTGCTGGGTGCCTAATATGGAAGCACCCTGCTGTTACAGTAAATAACAATGATAAATCCTCAGGCTGCGTGTGTGTGTGTGTGTGATAATCAATGTTCCCTATGAGTGCGTTCAGGAGGTACAACACATGTCTACTTCAATTTACAACCTTGGCCACATTTTAATACAGTTTTCACCCTCGGTCTGATTCCTCTTGATGGGAAGGGAATTTTCCAATATTTTTTTAATTACCAATGTAATATTTATGCTTTATTTTTATCTCCAAGAGCCAAATTCAGCCAGGGCAACTCCTCTATACCTGGTGATATGAAGGTAATTTTGTACAAATCAGCTCTGTTCTTTATTGAGCTGTATATAATTAATGAAACAAACATCATCTTTAATCTCCCATAATCTCTTCATAAATATGAATTCACCCAGTGGGTTCTTCATCTGTACCTTTGCATGGACTGCTGTAATATACGTGACATATACAGCTAAATGTTTTATTGATCGTAAGACAACACATATAGCATGTTAAAATACGGCTCATTGCTGTATAAGCAGTTCTTCTGTGTATGTATGTGTTATGCTAGGAGACACGATTGCTAACGGATCAGTTGCTAACGTTAACTAGCTAGCCTGGTAGCCTGATGTTACTGTATTCTCCATGGCAGAGATGAAGGCAGCTGATCAACCAGATCACATTCTAATAAACTGATTAATTATGTTGTTTTGTATTCTGTATTTATTGATCCTATTTTCCAGATCACCATCAATTGCCATACAACATTCTGTACTGTCACATCTTGATTGAACTTCCTGCTTCCTGCTTCCTGTTTCACCCATTTAGGTGTAAACTTACTGACTTACTGTTTGCTTACTGTTCCCAAACGAACAATTTGATAAATTTCTTTAACCAAACCATCAGTAGGATGAGGTCTCCAGCTAGATAATCCAGCTGGATGCATGCCAGCATCTGCAGGCTTAAAAGGGAATGTAGGAGGATCAAGAGACACGACCAAACTTCATGTTATTACTTGCAGATAAAGGACTTCACAGCATTCTGCAATCAAAAGTTTTAATTTAAGATACAAGGGGAACAGATTCTTCTGAATGTGTTGCTGCTAATCAGCAGAACTCTTTTCATTCAGCACCACTGATCTTGCTCCAAGCCGTTGCTAGTTCTCGCTTTCTGTTGGTTGCTTCTCTGACTAATTTGAGATGCCAAGTGTTCAGTCTGCTTCTGCTTGGTGGGAATCACTGTCTGATCACAGGAACTGGTTTTGCTATCTGAAGGCAGAAAGGATTGTGTGTACTCTGCTGCTTGAAACCCCCACATTATTTAAAACTGAAAGATCTCGCTTGATGAGTTTCAGATGATTATGAGGGATCTCAATACGGACCCTTTGGATGCTTTGTTGAGCCAAAACCTATTCATGGTTGGCCTCTGGTCCTGATGCTCTGCTGTTGGACTACTGACCTTTGACTGCTTGTAAAGTGAATTTTGAGTTTGCTTACCTTTTATGTGATTTTGATTGTTTTTTGCTTACATAGGAATATATTTATTGTTGTATGTAACATCTATGCTTGTCATGATGCTTCTTTCTTGACCAGGTCTCTAATGATTTTTAATATTAATGGGACTAATATTTATGTATTTATTTATGTCTAAGTTATGTTAAACTTCCGAATTTTGCAGAATGTGGGATCAAAGCAACTACTGGAGGTACAATCTGGTTTTCATACATATCGTAGTACTGAAACCGCTGCGTAACCAAAGCAACAGTCTTTGAAATGATAGAAAGTGATCGGTATCTCTTGCTTCCTGGACTGGTTCTCATCTTATCTGCCAAACATCAGGCCCAGATTCACTAAAGGTTATCACAGGGAAGAATAACGCCTAACAGGCCCGTTGTAGGCAACGCCATGTCAATCAAGATTGCGCTCAATTCACTAACACTTCGCCACACCAACTCCGCTAAATTATTGCAGTGCAAATAAGATCCCATGGAAGAGACGAAGCGTCGTCACCAACCAGTCAGGAAGCAAAGGGAAGGTTTCATCCTGAACTCAGATCAGATTAGAAAACACTCCAGTCATGAAGAGTGTTTCAGGGCGACAGTCTTGGTGGAATAGTCTTACAGCTGATGAAGGGCTCAGTGCACAGTGCTCTCTGTTTGCGCCACAACTTGATTTGCAGACATTTCTTAGAGAATATAATGAAAACTCTGCACTCTTAGCTCAAGCAGACGAGGCTCAAAAATGTACAGATCGCCCACGTAACACAATCTTAGTGAATCTGGACCTCAGTCTCTATTGGTGATTGTGTTTCTTCTGATTCATTGATTACCGGTGTGCCTCAAGGCTCAGTTCCAGGTTTGATAGTGTTCTCTTCACATCGTACCTATAATGAACCAGATGTCCCTTCATTCAGTTGGCACTTCATCCGTGCACTGTTGGTCCATCCCTCCTGTACAGGTTTGTTCCAGAAGGGTCCAGGGTTGCTTCATACCCTAACTATACACCTATGGCTCGCAGCTTGCCGTATGAGGTGCTTTCCTTTGACTTACATGTTTTTTGTCCTCTTTGACTGCATGCGCCATGCACACTTTACACACATATATGCCACATACCTGGGTTTTCTGCTCATGCAATCATGTGTTTGTATGTTTTACCAACCTAGCTAAGGCCAAACGTCTCTAACTAGCTCTTTGAGATGGAATTGTACATCATGAACCGACTGAAAGGTAATGATAGGTCATGTATATAACCATAGTTCTCTGAGGAAGGGATGACGGTTGGCCCTGCCAGTGCCCTTGAGAGGGCTCAGTGAAATGAAGAATTGAACCAAGGGCATATTATGGGAAAACAAACAATGCATACATATAAATGAGTCCCAGGAGAGGATCTGTGAAGTGCTCCTGTCCCAGAGTCTATGGTTTGTACCAGCTGTCCTTCCTTCAGGGAACTGGGGTTACATATCGTTACTCAACATATCATTACTATTACTGTACTGTTGTATCAGTGATAATGATCCTTGCCTATTACACTCTCAGCTGTGGGACATCTATTGACCTGTTGACCTTCTGTATGTGATGCCGAACGTTTCTGTCCATGCATGTGAATATAATGTGCCGATCTGCGTCCCTACCTCTGTCCGTGGGTGGCCATGTCGATGGCTCGTCGTACGGGAACAGGGGAGCCTCCCTCAGTGACGCTGAGCACCTCCATGGACTTCCTCTCTGGTCTCCTCTTGCCATGGCGGCTCAGCATGGGTGAATCCACACGCTTCCTGGGAGGGTCTGCTGAGCAAGGGTCAGAGGTCGGGGGTCAGGGTCAGGCATTAATGGGTTCCACAAGTCAATGATCGGATAACGTGAGGACAAAAACTGGTCAGTAACCAACCAACCAACCAGCTAATCAACCAATCAAACTATTAGTAACTGTAATGACGCAATGAGACGCTCTTTGTGGAAATCATCTCCTTCGTTGTCCTTGTGTATGTCATGTTTAACACTTTGTGGGTTAGGGTGAGGAAATATTAAAGTTTTTCACAATTTGTCACCCAAACCACTTCAATCACAGAATGTTATGATGAACTGTCCATTGGGTTCGTCTGGATTAGCCTACCTATCTCTTGCCGAGGGGGCAGGTTCTGGTCCTCGTGGCTGGGATACCTTTCCTTGCGGTCCAGAAGGAGGAAGTAGATCATCTTTTCCTGGTTGTCACTAGAGAGGAGACAGCCAGAGAGATGGCCATCAGATGTGTTAATTGGTTATGGCTGGGACGGCAAGATGCTCCATCATCAGAAGACATGTAAAGTAGAAGTATTCATCAAACTGACATTTTGTCATTTCACATATTTCTTTGCCCCCTTCATTGGTTCAGTCAACCCCTCCCTCTCCCTTTAATCTGCTTCTCTCAGTGTTTTCCCCTCTCCTCCTCACTTACTCCTCAGAGAGCAGGTCTTTGGTGAGTTTGGTCTTGTCTCGGAAGCAGCCCAGAGAGTGCATGCTCTCCAGGACGTCGGGGTCGATCTCCTCAGCCGAAGCCAGTGTCCTGATAGCCACCTTCCTGGGAACCGGCTGCTCTGGCTCCGGCTCATTTTTCCCAGCTCTGGAACACAACACAGCAGATAAGATACTCACCAACTAGATAAAACACCCATTGGAATTAGGGTTAGACAGATATGAGTTTTTGGAGGCTGATACGATACTAATACTTTTAGACTGAAATCACTGATAGCCAATATTTTCTGCTGATGTTCCATAACTTGATAATACATTTGATTTATGCCAAAAAATGACCATCATGGACTCTAAAACTCTCCATTGAAACTCAAGCTAATGAAATTGTTTTAGGATTAGCAGCTCTTTAAAGCAGGGTCCCTCACCTATTCAATGGGACCTCTGGCATAACTCTGGGATACGTTAGGCCTTTAAATGTTTAAATGAATTACAAAAAACAAATAAATGAATAAAAAATAAAATAATAAAATAAAATGTAATAGCAGTTTTGCAGAGTGTTTATATGGAGCTGTGGCCAGGGGGGAACCTCTGTCAATACTGTCATAATTTATTAAAAGGCCAATATTGGTTTGCCAATATATCAGACTAATCCTAACTGTAATATTAACTAAGTGACAGAAACAAACCCATTAGGGATCAGACTTCCATTAAGAGCAACGAGTGTCCTGATTTTGAGATGCTCTCTCAGCATTACAGCAAATAGAGCTCTCAAGACTAATGGACCTGCTTCTTCTCAGAGAGGTTTCCATTGGAGAAACAAAATGAAAAAAATGTGCAATACTTTGCATTTCAATATTTGCTGTGATGGATTTTTTTACATCAAAACATTCATACACACAAACCCACGCCCCATTGAGATAAAGACAGACCAGATCAAACAGATAGACAGACAGATGTACTTACAGGTACCACGTATGCTTCTGGATTTGCTCTAACTGTAAAGACAATGAGAAGAGAACAGCAGCATTAAGGACTTCTTCATTTCTATGATGTTAGGACTGTCTAGACCTTGACCACCTCCACTAGCAGCACCAGACAGGCAGAAGAAATCGGCTTCACCGGAGCTGGAAAGGACTAACAAAGTGAGAGAGCTGTAGGAAAGGCAAGCTAGAGCCACCTAGAAGGTCATTTACACACTTGGACTTTAAACATTTTGGGAGCCATTGTGGTTCCACAAAACCATCAAATTGCCACCTCAGGGTTGAGAAGTTTTACTATGAACCAATAAGGAGCTCTTTGGAAACATTTGGAAACCCATTGAGGTGTTTAAGCTGTGGGGAAGGGGAACCGCAGTCAGAATGGTACTCAGTCCATCACATCATAGAGACCGTGCACACTGCATGGAAATGTTTTCAAAATGATCTCTGGAAGAAGAAATTAATCTGGTGGGTTGAATTTATTTACCGGCACTGTCAGACTATATTTTCAGAAAGGTAGTATTTATCTACAGTGAGTCGAAGGATTTCTGTCAGAGGCAACATGATGGACATCCTGATGAATGACCAGTGGATTCCACAGCATGTGTCCAATCATTGTTTCCAACAGCTTGTTGTGATGCACCTGAGCATGTTGCACTTCTTCAGTATTCTACATGTTTTCATGCCAGTGTTGTATGATTGAGATAAATAGTTTAATACTCTGATTTCACTAATTTATGAGTTATGGCATTGCAGCTGTTTTAAGTTCAGATAACTGCAGACAAAGTGACGAGTGACGATACCTTATCAAATACCTTTTGTTATTTTTGTACTTTTTTATTCTAAGCTAAAAAAAGTACTTGCCCTGAGATGAAAAGGCTTTATGCAGAGTGAAGTACTTTGTGGGCCAGCTATGGTGCAACTCTGCTAAATGTAGATCGACTCACCAAGCTGCATCGCCAATAGCCCAAACTGTTAAAATGCACACAGAGCATGAGTCTACTGATGGAAAATGTTTTCCCCTCTCTAATTTCAAATGCCATCTTTTGTTCTGGGCCAGGAAGCGTACCGTGAGTCTCTTGGTGGCGTCCACCTCAATCATGCCGCGGAGAAGGTTCTGGCAGTCTGGAGGGATGAAGTGAGGCATGTGGAAAACTCCTAGCTTCACCTTCTCCAGAAGGTTCCTCAGGTTGTCGTCGTCAAACGGCAGGGCGCCCTGGAGAAACCGAGAGGGTTAGCACCCCGGGGGAGCCACTGGGACCGACATGACATCAACATGACCAGGACTCAGGATTTAATAACAGGCCATGTTACATGAGAAGAAAAATAATAAACCGATGCAATGATTGTAGGTTTTCATAACGCGACACAGGCACCAAGCTGCTCCTTTATCAGGCCTTACAATGCACTGCCACTGACGTCCTTTTGTTGTAATGTAAATGGCCTGTCAGGTGTTCACCGGGAGATAATATGGACTTTGACAGAGAGGGGGGCTGGAAGCAGTTCCTGTCGTGAGAGTCAGTGACGATGAGCCAGTCTATATCAGCGATGGACTCTATGGGGTGATGACTGATAGGCTTCCTCCTCATTCAAAAGAACCAGATGGCCACTGACACGGCGTGGGTAATCAGAACAACACAAGTGGAGATTTATCTTCACATGATGACTGAGTTATGTGCTCAGTCTTGATCAGACATGGGTGCACACACACACACACACACACACACACACTGGGGAGTAAGCAAGCAAACATCCTAATTTACTTGCTTCTCTGTCTGCTCACTTTATCACTGCCATGTTACAGTGTCGCCGTGAAAAGGCTTTGTTGTGCGATGTGCTTGTTTGCGTGGCTGAGTGTATTCGGTACACAGCAGTGTGAATGACATCAGTCTGATATCACTGACACACACACACACACACACACTTGATTTAGGCAGAGAGAAGCTCGTTCTGTTAGATCACATATCTTGTTAGTCAAATGCCAAAGTTTGAATGACAAAATAACATTTTACCACGTTAAACTGCTACAATGACCGTGTGACACTCATGAGCATGTCGATGGATAGGGAACCAACCTGAACCAGTCATAAATTAAGATGTGACATTTATTATTAGTTTCCTATGACCAGAATGATTCAACCCTCCTGCAACACAATGTAAGACCTCATTCATCACATGTTAAAAGAAAGCCAATATTAGCCTCTTCATCAGATCATCTAATGACTAGTGTTGGGTCACATTCAGGAGAAGAGCTGAACTGATAATAATAACTATCTGTATAGCACTTTTATAAAAGACTGCTTTACCTACAATAAAACACAGCCAGTGAAGAAAAGTATGATTAAATAAAATAAGAATTAGTATGGGAAAAAGGGAGGATAAATAATAAAAAGAAATAAAGCAAGAGATACACCAAACTGAGAGGGTAATTTACATCAAATCATGTCCCGGTCCACATGAATACAGGTTAAACCTCTGAACCCCGCAAACATGCTTTGTGTTAAAAAATCGCCAAAATAAATCCATTTGTCAAAGCTAGATCTGTAAGAAGCAAAGAATTCTCTGCACTTTCGACCAACCGGAGATCTGAGCTGAATGCGTCCTGTTCCGGTATCGGTCGCGTCAGGAAAAATAAACACATCTAAGATTAAAATGTTGTGATTTCACAAAAATATCACCTGATTACCCCAAATCATTTCAAAGGGAGGAACAGGAACAGAGAGAGGTGCAGTCGTCTAAAGAGATGAAATAAAAATGTGAATTACCTTCAAGAGATGTTATGCTAGTTAGCTATACTAGTTAGCTAACTAGCTAGCTAGCCCAGATGCCTTCTGATGGAAGTGATATGATATATGTTTTCTATCCATGTTTTAAATGAGGTTTTACTGGCGTGGTGGCGGTGTGACCGTGGACAACACAACCCTTGTTTCATTATTAACGGTGAGGAGGACTACAGGACGGCAGGCAGTTTCATTCCTGAACTCCTTTAATATTTAACATGGTTTGAATGTTTTATTGGTGCACAAGACGTGTTTTTTCATCCCATCATGTATTCAACCTGCCTGGTGAAAACCTCAGACCGGGGGCACGGAAACAAGCAAGCCCATCTTTAATAATACTTTCTTGATATTACAGCATCCATTCTGTCTCACTGAGGTTTCTTATACTCCCAGCGGCAACAAGAGAACACAAAAGTTAAGATATCACACATATAAGTTTGCCCTGTGTAGTGGCTAACTAAACAAAAAAACCTTCCTTGCCACACTTGCAGGAGTAATGTTTCTGACTCGCGGCTTGATGCTCAAGGTAGTGTGACCGTAAACCTTCCGTGTCCCAATATTCCCAGGGTATAAACGAGGCCGGTGTAAAATCAACAAAGGATGCTTTATTCCACAAAAAACGGGTCGATTACAAAATAAAATGCCTCCACCTGGGGTCTTAATCTAACTCTTGGTTATATGGTGCCCAAAAAAAACGAACAAATTGGCTACCGCTACGGCTACGGTCAAAAAACTGCTGCTCCACCTCCTGCCTGCTCCATCGACTAACTTTCCTCAGTATCTATGCGTGTGGATCTGGCCTTAACTTAACATAGCAGGCAAAACTAATGGAGCCCAGATCAGCCTCTTACATCGATCGCTAATAGATAAATGATTGTACAATGATTGTCAAACTTTAAGCATTCCAAAAGTAATAATGTCAAATATAATATTAACACAAAATATAAATTATTTATAACTACAAATTATTCAAATGAGGCACAATATACAAAATAAACCTAATGTACCTTATGGCTCTAACACCCTGCCTTTAGCAACAATCTTCAGGGGGTATTGCAAACTCCCATAAATTTAGTGTCATTTCACTTCGTCCTCCCCCTCTCTCCATCCCAGTTGAAACATTGGCCAGAAGTATGAATGGGAGCGGGTCCAATGGGTTTCTGTCATCGCTGGAACAACAGCAGCTGTCACTCACCACTAAAAGTGCAAAGAGGATGACTCCACAGCTCCACGCATCTGCTTTCCTGCCGTCATACTTCTCTCCCTGGTAGAGAGAGAGAGATTAGACTCAGATTACAGATTACAGTAGAAATGCAGGCTGCATTAATCCTCCAGGTTGTTTCCAAAACCACAAAACTGCAGTGACTGCCCTGGACCAAGGAAAAATCCCCCCTTTGATACTCTCACACTGTTAAATACCATTCCAGGGGTTATTTTGTGATCAAGTGTTGTAATTTTACTTTTTTGGCGAACCCACTTTCCCCTCAAACTGCCTCGTCTTCTTCAGGTAGTGATTTCCTACATTTCCCAGAATGCCTTCAACAACTCATAGAGAACGGGTGTGAATGGGGAGAGAAGAGGCTGTTGTATTTCACATAAAGTCGACAGATCTGCAAAGATGCAAGCTGTGGCTGCATTGCATTCTGGTCTATCGAGGCTCCTGTCGGTGGAGAAAATAGTATCTCTGTCTACGTTTGGCCACGGGAATAAGAAAAACACCAGACAACAAAATGGACCCAGAAATGAAAGCTGTTTTGATACAGTGCTCAAGTGTCTTAGGGTGGATTTTTCCTTTAAAATAACACAATACTTGTCAAGTGTACTGGTGCCCAATGAAGGAGGAGGAGGTTCAGGACCGGAAAAGATAAAACAAGATGAATCCGGAGCCGAGAGAGCAGTGATATAAGAGCCGCTCTGGAGGGGATGGATGGAGCTGCTATTACTGTATGAAAGAGAGAGAGCACTTACCCTGATAACCTCCGGGCAGGCATAGTGTGGAGATCTGTGAATGAGGCACAGAGGGGGTTATACACTAGGTGACACACACACACACACACGCACACACACACACACACACACACTACTCTCGACAGGGGGAACACAGCCAGCAGCCACAGCCAAGTAACTGAAGAAATATGGCAGGTGAACGTCTTTGTACATCCTTCTGGCAGGTTGCTCTCCGGAGAAACATGAATCAAACTTCGAAAACCCTCGAAAAACATGACATGAGGACTCTCCAAAACTTTACAAAAAAACAAACATATTTTCATTGGTGGCTGCAGCGGCCTGATGTGGATTTTTTCTTAGCAAAGTAACTATTACATAACATGAAATGGCCTGAATGCAGGTTGCTGTGACGCTGGCTCGTCATGTTGGATAACAACACTATGCCCACTAGTAACGCTGCAATGAAGAAAGTAGTGCTGGATATCACTAATGGGTCTGGAGGAGTCAATAAAAGCATTAAATTCCTTGAACATGTTTTATTTTGAAGAGCCAGAGATGCTGTGATCTGATCATACCGTGTGCTGAACAACGCTGAAGTCGCTCGCCGGTCTATCTGAGGGTGTACGCTTCATAACCAATGAAACAGAGACATGTCTCTCAGTGTAAACACACACTTCATCACTTCATCACTGGCTACGTCATATTTGATTACTCTAATCTATATGCCCGGCCAGTCGATCTGCGCTGCTCAAACATGTCAAAACACGCTAACCGCAACCTAATTATATCAGAGCTCCATTTTCATCCCGTTGCTCGGGGCAACGCACCGCAGTCCTTGCTGAGCGACATTTAATGAATTCCATTAACATCACGTTTAGCGGAGGACTCTTCTGAGTCTCACAGCCGTCACTGAAGCATCGAGGAGTCTTCCAGCAGAGCAGAGACCTTCAAAAGGCTCCATGGTCACGTTCAGCGTGCACAGTGAAGCTATCAATCTATCAATATGTCAAATCCTCTGCATTCATTGTGCTCAGTGATTCTGATTGTACTTCTCTTTATTGTTCAGCTCCCTCCTTTCCTCCGGCCGTGAACTCGCCTCTACTGCTGCCATTACTCTTCCTTTATGTTAGGGAGGTTTTTCTGTTTCCACTCCATTCATAAAACCCTGAGCGACCTGAGATGAACAAACCACAACTGAGCAGCAGAAATGACGAGGCAGTGAGGCTGGAGAAGGCTGCTGTCATCAAGTAGCATGTCTTTAAACCGGAAAGAAACCCAAAACAAAAGTAAAAGACATTTCTCATCGTTTTTTTAAATATTTGGGATTATTTTGTTGTTGAATCAAAGAATATTCCCCATTTAAACATTCACGTTCCCTCACAGCACGGTGGATAGCGCCGACTTTCCAGACTCGATTTCCTTTAAAAACTAAACTGATCCCAAAACACTCTCAAGATGCAATTTCCGACTTGTGGAACCCGAGTTAACTTGGTTAACTTTCTGGTCTCACTATATATCATACATACACATCAAGCACTGATGAGTTCATATATGATGGATGCTGACATGTGCACGTCCAAACAACAAACCTGGTAACAAGTGTTACCAGAGCTCAGACTTCCTGTCAGCGCTCTTCCTCATGTATTCTCTTTGAACACTCAGAGTGAATGTGTGATTATGTGCCTGGAGGAATCAGCTGTTACTCCTGTGTTGTCGCGCAAATCAAATATTTACTTGCGGGGTTTGTTTGAAAAATTCAATATTTTGGGTGAGGTCACTAGAGGGAGCCTTTAGGAAAGAACATTCACATTGAGATGAGTGGGGAAGACGAAATAAACAAAAACACATTTCTGTATTCTGGGTGAACTTGCTGCCTGGCTTGCTTGCATTACATGTAGAGAAACTATGCAGAAGGTCTTGCCCACTACCTCCATGTCTTTCTCTCTTCTGCTCAGTGCAGGGTTAGGGTTATTTCTGACCTGATGACTGATTTCTACCGGCTAGCCTATGGTAGCTGTGGCTAGCAGGGCTGACTGGACCAGCCGACAGACCTTCTGCCTGTGAAACATACAACTAGGACTTTACAAAATGGAAGATTTCTCTTGTTTTCACAGCCGTAGTCGTTGTACACAGTGACCCTCTAACACGTCACTAACGCATGGCGATGCTTGCTCCCAATCCACATCTACAATACTGCTATGTCTGACTAATACAAAAGAGTGTCCGGCCGTCCTCAGACGTGAAGAACTCACCCACAGCTGGTCTCCAGCAGACTGTCCCCGACCTGCAGAGACGCCATGCCAAAGTCCGCTATCCTGATGTTGTTCTTCTCATCTAGCAACAGGTTCTCTGGCTTCAAATCTCTGTGGCTGGAGGACAAAAGACAGGGGGAGGAATACATTCAGAGCAAGAAAGGTGTATGTGAGTAGGTCACTGATAAAACCAAGTTGGTATCCGATCAACCATTCAACTCAGCATGACTGAGGTGTGAAACCAGTAGATGAAGGTCTAACTCCAGTGTATCCCCTTTATCTCCCTGGCATGTCCAGAAAACACATCCTGTAGAATAAATCCAGCCCTTCAAAAGCTAACACTTGCTCCTTAATGCCAAGAGTCAGAGGCAGCCGTCTTTGATGTGCATTTGCTCTTAGATATACAGTAGCAGAGCCGGCTGTCGAGGAACAAAAGGTGCTCTGAGAGATGAAAAGAGATCAGATGATCTAGTTCCTCTAAAGACATGGTGAAGAAAGAGGTGGAGGAACCCGGTCAACCATCATATGGAATATACCATGATGCAACATTCCCCGACAATGTGTTGCATGAACCAACCAGCATGACTTTCATCTTTTGCATCACTTGCTTTCTTTACAGTGAAGGTATTTTATGCCCTCCGGGTGATAGGAAGTGGATCTCCCTGATTGAGTTGACTTGCTCTCTAGCTCTCTAAAGAAGGGATGCCAGATCTCATCTCACACTGTCTCCCTTTGCTCCTTCAGTCTCTGTAGTGTGACATAAAATAGCATGTGTCATGAGTGCATGGGTCCCAAAAACTGGAGAAAGTAGTCACAGCTGTATCTATACCAGCTTTGAGAACATCAGTGGTTAAAGGTGCTACGTCTTTCATTTTTCAGCATCAATATATCATTGTCAAATGAATAGTGCTACCTTGGTACAATTACTGCAAACAAATGAGAAACTCTTTATCTTTAGCTCCGTTAGCGCTGGAAGAACAGCGCCCTCTTCCTGTTTTGTGCCTTAAAGCAATCCAGCAGATTTCCCTCCAAATCGACCTGGTGGCCACAATGTAGAATACAGAGTAGAGGCTGGTAGAGGCTGGTAGAGGCTGACAGGCTGGTAGAGGCTGGTAGAGGCTGACAGGCTGGTGGAGGTTGACAGGCTGGTAGAGGCTGGTAGAGGCTGACAGGCTGGTAGAGGTTGGTAGAGGCTGACAGGCTGGTAGAGGCTGGTGGAGGTTGACAGGCTGGTAGAGGCTGGTAGAGGTTGGTAGAGGCTGACAGGCTGGTAGAGGCTGGTAGAGGCTGACAGGCTGCTAGAGGCTGGTAGAGGCTGATAGGTTGGTAGAGGTTGGTAGAGGCTGATAGGTTGGTAGAGGCTGGTAGAGGCTGACAGGTCGGTAGAGGCTGGTAGAGGCTGACAGGCTGCTAGAGGCTGACAGGCTGGTAGACGCTGGTAGAGGCTGACAGGCTGCTAGAGGCTGACAGGCTGCTGGTGGTGGATTTCAAATATCTATCTTAACAAGTCATTTAGTCGAGTATTGAGTGTTCAAATCTCGTTTTCTTGAAATAAGGAAATAAGACAGATCACTCGTCTAGTATCAAGATATTTTCACTTGTTTCAAGAAAACAGGATTTGAACTCCCAATACTAGACTAAATGGCTTGTTAGGATGGATATTGTTTGCAGTGTTTTTAGGGTGATTATACTAATATCTCAAAATGAATATGATCAGGACTTTTAAAGGTGCTACATACAGCACTTTTAAAAGTCTCATCACCACAACAGAGATGATGTAGGAATGTAGACTTCTGTCCTTTACAGATAAAATAAATGTGGAATTGGACTTCGGGGCTCAGTGATGGAAAGTGTCACCAACATGTGTTCAGGAGTAAGTGAGTGACATATTGACTGATGCATATAAGAAGGACAGACCATATGGAGTGGCTGTGGCAGAAGTCCAGGGCGGAGATGATCTGTCTGAAGAACTTCCTGGCTTCTTTAGGTGTTAACCTGCCCTTCTTCACCAGGTAGTCGAAGAGCTCCCCGCCAGACACATGCTCTAGCACCAGGTACCTGTACAGGGAGTCAATGGGTTGGGGTGGGGGGACGGGGAATATGGGAGGGGGCAGGTCAGAGAGGTCCAGAATACATTTAAAACAAAAGAGAGAGATTAATGAAATAATAAATCCATAAACTATAGAGTATTTGGCCGTACATCAATGTAGGATGTAAATCCTGGAGAAAATCCCCAAACCGCGTGGGTGGCGGAAAACGCATCTATGTTCCATTTGTCTCCGAGACATTACTGATCCTCTATCAGTGCAGCGAGCCGGCTTCTCCTCGGTCCTCACCCGCCCTCCTCGCCACCGCCTGATTTATGAGCAGATTAAGGAATCTGCTCAAGCGTTTACTTGTCGAAGCGATTTGAATTAAAAACACGTTCATGTATGATTTGTGAGTGTGAAATTCTCAAAGCCAGACGCTCGGCATCCGCGATGACCATCCGTCCCCGTCCTCGCAACATTAGGAAAACAAATTCCCGCTCCGCTTGACAGTGGTGCCTTTATCAATTATTGAATAGAGCATTAAGCCATGCCACTGGAGCTCAGCCGCCACAGAGATTAATGTTTACAATAAAACATGGATATACATTAAAGCTCCATAGTTGCAGGGGGCAGGTTAAAGTGAGGCAGACCAATGAAACATTACATGCTTTAATAAAATCCCAGCGATGAAACGGACGCATGGAAGGAACTTCCTCAACAAAACCTGTTCTTCAGGGTCGTCAGCAGCACCGGGATGGGTTCAACTTCTCATCTCCACTGTTTGTTAGCTATTAAATACACATTAGATTGCAACCAATAGTACAAATGCTGTTACTGCTAATGTAATATCATTTAGGACCATTCACGTCAAGCATCCAATTCATCTTCATGAAGTGACTGCAGCGTTCACACTGCAAGTAACTCATGAAATCAGTCGCAGGTGTTCACGGTCACTTCCTTTCTTCTTTGGCCGGTTTTTATAGCTCGGGGTAAAACTGCATTTAACTACAATGCACCTTGGGCATGGAATAATCTGCAAAAATAACTAAAACTAGACAAATTTATATAAAGAATGTAGTAACTGAGGCTTGTTGTTGTTTCACTTGAAAGGCCATTTTATTGTTGTATTTGCTGTATTGGACTGTATGTTGTTGAAATGTTGTACGGCTGCTACCTTGGCCAGCTCTCTCTTGTAAAAGAGATTTTTTTTATCTCAATGGAACTTCCTGGTTAAATAAAAAATCAAAAAATCAAATCAAAACAGCGGTACGGTTGCTCGCAGCGTGAATGCAGCGTAAGGCATCTCTGCCGGCTGGGACAAATATACTTACAGGTATTTCTTGTTTTCGTAGACATCATGCAACTTTAAAACGTGGGGGTGCTCTATGAGTTTCAGAATGGCTATCTCTCGTTCCACCTGGAGAGAGAGAGAGAGAGAGAGAGAGACATAGGAGAAATAACAGGAATTTTTGTTGAATAGGTTCTTGCTCCATCAGGGCAACATGCATTACAATATTAATGTTCATCCTTGGAGTGAACAGGATGAGAAACAAGCTGCAGAACCTGCAGCTTTGAGGATTAATGCAACACACACACACACACACACACAGGACTGCTATTTGCTCTATTGTATTAATCACACTGAGTGCCCTGAGTATTTTCTGACCCATGTTGTTTGGCGCTTGTTGAATCAAAAGGTTCAAGCCTTTCACTCCTGGATTTGGTTCGCTTGAAAAGCTGCAAACTCAAATTTGGGACGACACAATGGAGAGTGTTGGAGAGCTAGGCTGCTTCTACTGTGACTGAAATGTGTTTTAGCGTGACGCGTTCCTCATGCCTGGATAATCAATCACTGAATGAGACAATCTAAATGATATTTTCTGCCACTTGCGGCAACAGCGACGTGGAAATAACCAGATTGTGTCTGTTCACACATGTTGTCAGATATGCTGTTGAACTTGCAACGCATCATTTAGATGAACAACTGAGGAACTGCAAAGAATCGTCACAACCTGAATAAACCAGGGGGGTGAAATGGACTAAGATCCACATGACACACACATCAACAGACCAGGTATTACCACAACACGCCACAACACGCCATGGCATGGAGCACCACAGTAAACCCGAGATGAGGAGCTCTCCAGTCCTGGGAGGGAACGGAGGAGTTTCTGCCACCCGCCGGTGTGTTCACTACTCACAACGGGACGCTGTCGGGACTGCAGCGTGGAAATATGTGATAGTACACAGCAGGCTTTACTCAGAGCCAATCAGGGTCCAGAAACCCGCTCAGACACTCCCCGCCACATCACACAAAATGGAATCCGTTCTGTGTCTATATAAAAAGACACTGAAGGCTGTTATTACCGCCTTAGTCGTTGTTTCAGGCACGTTTTTTCAAAAACATTTTTGGGCATGGAAAGCTTTTTCCTGAGTGTTGCATCAAAGACATCACACTGGGTTCACACACACAACATGGCAACAGTACCCAGGAAGGAGGTCTTCACTGGGAACTACAATTGGTACAAAGAACGGCAAAGTACCTTCGGCCTCACCATAGTACCATAATCATAGTAAAGAACATCCTCAAGGGTATCATGGCTTTTATACAGTGGTTACCAAACGGTTAACAGAAGGTCACCAACCAGCTCCCTGACTCCACAACCAACCGATAAAGCACATCCAGCTGAGCTTTATGGGAATTATTACTCATCACTGACTTAAAAGTTTGAACCTTGAACCACTTCATTTCGCTGCTGTTGATTTTAAAAAACGACATGGTCCTTTATGTGTTGAGTGAGCTTCCTGACTCTCGGGACCTTGAAAGTTGTTCATTCATTTCATCTTATTTTTCCAAATACATGTTTTTTTCTCCTATAACAGCAATATCCCCTCTCTCTCTCTGCCAGTAGGCGAGATACAGTAGCAGCTACAGGTAGATGTCATGACATGACAGAAAGGTTTATGAAGAGTAAATGTCTTGACACGCTGATGCAGCCCCCAGACAGCTCAGCGCTAACAGGACTGCTGGAGTCTCCATTTAGTGCCAGTTGGCACCTCAGCAGGCCAGAGGGTGAACTGGATTTAGACCACTGAGCCGAACAAGTTACTGCACCAAGGCCTTTAGGTGGACATCTTATTAAAGTACATGCCTTTGTATCATCCAGAATCGATTATTGCAATGTCCTTTTTCTCGGGCTTACCTACTGGGCGCACTAAAAAACTACAACTGGTCCAGAATGCTGCTGCCAGAATCCTGACCAAAACTAGGAAATTCGACCATATAACTCCCATCCTGTCCTCATTACACTGGCTACCAATTCAGGCCAGGTGTGACTTTAAGGTGCTTTTACTTACATATAAATCATTACATGGGATGGCACCGTCCTATTTATCCGATTTGATTAAACCTTATAAACCGCCACGCGCCCTCAGATCTCAGGACGCTGGCTACCTGTCTATCCCAGCAGTCAAAAAGAAAACTGCAGGTAACAGAGTATTTTCTTACCGGGCTCCCTATCTATGGAACAGTCTGCCTGCCTCAATCAGAGAGGCAGGCTCTATCCAAGTCTTTAAGTCAAGGCTAAAAACCCATTTATTCTCTCTGTCATTTGACCAGCCTTGAGGGAGTGGCTCAGTCTCTTCTCAGAGTAAGGCTAGACCAGTTAGCTCATCCTAGCTCAGGGTCCTGCCGATGGATACTAGCATCCTGCCTACATGTCCTATTCTCCTGGTCTACCTGCTCCTGTCCACTGACGCTGGTCATGTTTGTCTGTGTGAGTGAGAGTGTGTGTATGGGTGTGTGTGGGTGAGTCTCCTATCTGTTCCAGGCTGCAGCCCGGCAGAGTTGGCGTCTGGTTGGTCCCGCCTCCTAGGACGATGCTGACTGAGCGGACGTTGCGTTCTCCTATCTGGGCAGTGTTGGCGCCTGCATGGTCCCCTAGTCCTATGATGACGCTGACTGAGTTGCCGTTGCTGTGATGCCACCCCATCAGATCTGGATGTCCCACCAAAATAAACTTTCATATATTGTGTATATGCTGCTTGCCCAAACTCGGCATCTATTGCACGCCCAACCGTCCTGGTAGGGGGATCCCTCTCTGAGTAGCCCCTCCCAAGGTTTCTCCCAATTTTCCCAGTGAGGGTTTGTGGGAGTTTTTCCTTGTCCTCTGTGAGGGTCTAAGGCTGGGGGATGTCGTGTACTAACCATTTATTATTTTCACATGTTGGGCACTGTGAAGCCCTTAGAGACTGTAACGGTGATTAAGGGCTATACAAATAAATGTGATTTGATTTGATGATTTAAAGGAACAATCCACCCTCAAACACTTCGACTCTGGTGAAACAGCTACTGGTGATTATACTGGTCTGCTGTGGGTCCATCTAGTTGTCTGGTGTGTTGTTCTTCTGTGTTGAGGTATTTCCAGTCTGATAACAGTACCCAGGGCCCTGATGTTGAAGAGAGGAAAGGTGGCAGACATGTTTTGCTTCTCCCTTGGCCAATGAGAGGAAGAAGGCAAAAGATGCTGTGAGCAGATTTGAGATGAGCTGCAGATGATTGACAGGTCTGCAGACCCAACAGTCTGCTGGCTATCAGAGAGGGCCTCGAGGTGGTTGCATGTCTGCTGTTGGAAGACTGGAAACACTCATTGGCCCCAGGTTATAACAGATGACATGCCCAAGTGCATCAGCGTAAACTGAAAAACATCATTGTCTAGACAATTCCTCAGAAAATGTTTCATGGATCTAAACCATCAACGATAACAGTCAGGTTTTGGTGTCAGCCAATTGGAATCAAAGAGCAAGGGCTTCTTTCTAGACCGACGATCAACAATCATACAGGAGAAATCCATCGGAGGAGAGGAGAGAGACCAATTTCTCCACTGACAGTAGATAGACCAGAATGCAATGCGGTAGCCAAGATAGACCAGAATGCAATGCAGTAGCCAAGATAGACCAGAATGCAATGCAGCTATATGTTGGGTTTTGAGTATATGCCCATACACCACCTTTGATTGGAAGCAACAAGTTCACACCTGTTTTGTGGGAGTTGTCAAAAGGCATTCTGGGAAACTAGGGAAATCACTAACTGAAGTAGAAGTTGAGGGCAAGTTGAGGGAAAGTAAATTACAACACTTGATCACAAGATAACTGAAGATCTAACAGGATCTTGGGGTGTAACACTGGTTTGATAGAGAACAGCCAGCTTATCAATATTACTGTGGTGCATTCACTGCTGTCAGAATCAGTAGGGAAGTCACAGTGGTGGGAGCCAGGGGGTTATCTACCTCAGCTAATCAAACTAATACTTTGCTGATATCTCCTATTGATTGTGGATTCTCATCACCTGCAGGCTTCACGTCGCTATCAGACATCTGTCTCTCACAGCGCTCCAATCAGTCATTTTGTCCTCACGCCACTTTCGCTGCCCTTTGTCAACAATCCAGCCTGAGAGTCTGAGTCATCCGCCGGCGTCCCAGAGCAGGGGCGCTGTGACAGGGCTGAGAGGCCAGACGAGGAATGGAAGGAACCAGAAAATGAAATTTCATTCCCATCAAAGTCGCCAACCTTCAAAGGTCTGTCACGGCGAGCTGTGGCTGACAGGAAATAAATAATATAAGAACTCCCTTTAATCTTTAGCCCAGTGGTTTCCCAAACCAGCCTGTCACACCAACTTCTCCCTCCATCTCTCTCACCCTCAACCCCCTCCTCCCAGAGCTGGAGGGGAGGGGGTTGAGGGTGTGGTGTCGACTTCCAATAGGACTCCAAATGAATGAAAACTTTTCTGTGCTTACTTTCTTTCTTTGTTCTGGAGACTTTCATGTTGATGCCGTTCCTCTCTCGGCTACCCTGTTCGCTACCTAATCTCTTGCTGGTCCTCCACCTTTCTCCACCTCAGTCTCAAAGCATCTCCAGGTTTAAATTTACAAAAAGGAGGATGACTGGAGGTGCTAGACGTTGTCCACATCAATATTACATCATAAAAACAGCAACACAGATCTCACAGATTACCACTTTAAGAGAGCATCTAGGATGGTTATTATTACATCCAGTGGGCGGGTGTTTGTCCGACAGTCTCTTAGAGGGTTGCCAGTTTCCCATGTAACAGCACAAACCCCCTGTAATGGAAAGGATCGGCTCTGATTCCTCCAGAGCTGCTTTGCCAAATCCGACTCAAGGTCGACTGACCAGCAGGAATGAGAATCCATCCAGCTCGCCGTTGTGATGATTGCGAACACACATTGTCAGTTCAGTGAGACGACCGCTGCAGGGTAATGTTAGAGGCATTAGAGGTCAACGAGACGGAGATGTGAACAGACTCCAGTACAGCTCTCAGTCCTGCTCTCTGGTCTAATACCTGCGTTGGATATATCGGATATGTTGGATATGTATTTCCTACTCAAATCGGATGTAGAAGTTGGAAAGACAAAGACATTTTTGCCACCTACTGCTTGTCTATAAAGCAGAAAATGGCTTAGCTCCAAAGTACATCTCTACGAGCCATCCAAACCTCTCAGGTCATCCGGTCTGCTCGTCGTCTCCAAGGTGGAAACTGGTGAAGCAGCTTTTAGTTACTACGCTGCTGAATAAACCTCCAGATGAACCGAGTCGAGCCTCAACTCTCACCTCTTTTAAAAGTAGGCTCAAAACATTCTTGTTCTCTCTGATTTAACACTGAACCATCCCTATTCCTGCTGCTTTTAAACTGTCTAAACTTTTTATTGTACTTTTCACCTGTTCTGGTATTTGCAAATACCTTTTAACATGTGTTTGTATGTGAAGCATATTGAATCTTCCTTATGACAATGATGACATTAACCTTCTTAACATGGTGGAAAACAAGTTTTGTGTCAGTCAAACAGCATATTACACATTATTACACATTTGTAGTTAGCTGGACGATCATAACTCCATCATAACCTTTTAAAAGCAAGAAGCAGAAAAATCCACGTCATCGTTTTCAGGTCGTCCGTGTTTGTTCATCGTTTGTCTTTCAGCTTTCATTTTCTAGACAAAACAGCGTTGCTTGAATGCAACACGGGTGTTCGGTCCACGGCTGCATCGTGTGCATGTGTGTGTGTGTGTGTGCATGCAGTAAAAAGCAGTAGCTCAATCCAGCTTATGTTTCAAGAACAAGGACTCGGTGGATGGTTCCGTCCGTTCTGCTCAGATCCCACCAGATCCCACCAGATCCCTCGTTCCTCGAGCCTTGGGTCCTCAGCCCCGCTTTAATTACTGCCTGCGCCAGCCGACCGCACCGTCTTTGCCCCGGTGATCTCATCCAGATCCCCCTTCCCTCTCGTCTCCTGTAACACCGTTCCCCACTCACCTCAATTATCTCAGGCTCATCCTCCCAGTCGGGCAGTATTAGCACCGAGCATCTCAGCCATGTTCACTGTCATTAAGGAGGCATTAACACAT
>JAXDDX010000330.1:0-47500 GCA_034670405.1 Hoplostethus atlanticus | reverse complement strand
GAAGAGGCACCTCAGCTGTTCATGTCTCACTGGAAGGCTCATATGAAACCTACCGACCAATCACCATGCTACGCTGGGATACACCCCCAACGACGTCAGTGTTAATAAGCAATTAGCCAACTGGCCAAACCAAGGCCGGGGAGGGGAGGAGGGGAGGAGGGGAGGAGAGGGAGGAGGAGGGGGAGGGGTCAAAGTGTTGAGTGGCTCCAACGTCTTCTCCACCGTGTCTCATTCACTCCTTCTCTCATTAGGATGAAAGGACAGTATCAGCAGAAAGCAAAGAACTGCAGCTCAGTAATCAGCAGCAAATGGCCTGTTTGTCTGACTCCTGACTCCGGGAGTTACACGTGCACACACACACACACACACACACACACACACACACACACACACACAGAAATGCAATTGCTAAGTACTCGACCGAGGTGAGGAGAGAAGAAAAGGTGTGATGTGCAGGCTTCCTCATCAGAAAAAAGCCACTGCTGATCCACACTGCTAAAACCCTTACCACACACACACACACACACACACACACACACACTCTGGACATATAGCATAAAATTGATGTGTTTGTCATCTCTGCTCTTAGATGTTCTGTAAAGTGGTTTGTGATGAACAAAAATGACTTGACAAAGGAATCCAATCCAAAACTCTCTAGGCAGAAATGGGTTGTGAGCAGCAGCCTGGTGGGCGGGGCTCCAGGTGGGCGGGGCTCCAGGACTCGGTACTGCATCACTTGTTGGAAAATGACTGCAAAATTAAACGCTGACCGTGCGTTCACACTGTGAGCGGCACGGTAAACAAGTCACCAAGTCCAATCATGTCCTATGGAGCTGAGCGACCAGGGGAAGTTGGCTGATGTGGACGGTCCAAGAAGAGTCGGACACGACTGAACGTCCGACAGCCAAACAGATTTCTGCCCTTCCTTGTTTCCCTACAAGTGTGATTTAGCTTCATGAACAATAGTTCCACCTGGCAACTACAAAATGGACGAGAAGTCCGGACACGAGAATGTCCGGCCCAGACAGCTCAGTCGGTGGAATATGAGACTCTCAGGGTCGCGGGTTCGATCCCCACATTGTGTCAAGTACCTTTGTACTGTAATGTACTGTACAGAAGTTGATTCCAGCCACTCAACGCTTCCCAGTTCTCCACAACTAAAACGATGCTTGTTGAACGGCTGATCCATCGTTGGTCGATGGGAAGATCTGAAGTCATTTTGTTCATTTTGTTTCTGTTTCTAGTTAACCGCTTGCTAGCTAGCTATCGTAACTGTTACCATGGTAACTCATCAAAACGATGTAACGTTATGAAAGGAAATACCAAACCAGAAAAAACATGATGATCCTGTTCAAATCTCTGTAGCTGCAGACGGCTACATTGATGCAATCAGAGCCTCTGGCCCCGCCCACAATGGGTCAGAATAGAGTGTCACCATCAACCAAGCTGCTCGCGGTGTGAACTCAAGGTCGGACACAAGCTCGGCTTTACAGTGGAAACTGTTGAGGATCAGAATGAGCTGTACTACTAATTACTAACTACTACGGTTTCTAGCTAGTAAGCTCTGAGGAGAGTCCTTATCCCTGACCACCAGAGATGCACATGCACACGCACAAGCACGCACACACACACACACACACACACACACACACACACACACGTACTGTACTGTATTATACAACGGTTAACTCTCTTGACATCAAAATTCCACTCCATTTTCATAATTAGTAACACAATGTGGCCACATCAAAGTCTTTTTGAAGTGCTACACAGTCAAACACACACACACACACACACACACACACACAGATTATAGGTAGCTGTCTTACCTTCATAAGAACCGACTCGCTGAGTTTCTCTCTGTTGACGATCTTTATAGCAACTTTCTGACACGTGACACAGTGGACGCCCAGCTTCACTAGACCTGCAAATCACACACACACACACACACACACACACACACACACACACAGTTAGTAAATTCAGATCAAGTAATTTTCTCAAAGCTTGTTTGGTGCACGCTTGGGGAACATGGGTTTTTCACAAATGTGTGATGTGCACATGAAGCTCAGAGGCGGTGGCAGGAGAGGAATCAGGAGAACCATGGATGTGAAGAAATGAAATTACACTGAAGGCTTCGTTTCCGATCGTCCTCTGGGACACCGATCAGATGATCACATCAGATGATCCATGGTGGAACGCAGAGTGGCAAAGCTCCCTCACATCCACCGGGCTGCATAGAGCCAGATGTATAGAGATATATATATAGGATAGCTGGATGTGTAGCAGGATCTGTGTCAATCATACCTGCAGTGTAGGAGTTACAGCCTTTCAAAGTTAGAAATGTTGACCTTTAAATATAGTGCCCCCATCAGGCCATTTGTTGAAATTTCTGCAAACACCAGAACTCAGTGCCAAAATGCGTCATCCCTCCAAGTTTGGTCAAAATCGGACCAGCGGAGTCTGAGATATCACGTTTGAGTTTCAACATTTTACCTTTAATTATAGCGCCCCCATCAGGTCAATCAGTGTAATTTCCAGTAAAGTGCGAAGATGCAACATTCCTCCAAGTTTCGTCAAAATTAGACCAATGATATCACACTTGACGGACACAGCCTGAACCATAGCCCTGCCCCCCATTTTAGGGGCAAGTGAACACACCACACAGTTCAGATGGGACCCCGTTCCCCCCGTTCCCCCATTCCCCCGTTCCTCCAGCAGGTTCCCATCAATGTGGAAAGTCTGCACAGCGCTACGATGCTCAACAAGAAGTTTTTTGCTTATCCACACAGAGGGAAGCTATTCTTGATCGGGACATTTATAAATAGCGACCCTTCACATGCTGTCGGTCCTCAGACGTCCCCGTGGGTTACGAGATGTGGGAGGAAAACAAATCTGAAAGCCTGGCATCTCCACAGCGAGCGCAACAGGACGTCAGGACTGCAACCGGCCAGCAGCGCCTCACGGTGCTGCCATAACCACCGTGTAGGTTCAATTCAGTTCACAGGTATTGAACATGACAAGATTCCTGCAGCGGGTGACCAACTGGATCCATGTGCTGGAAACCGTGAGGCCAATAGGGCTGAGGGAAGATCATGGACTGGAGAGAAGGTGTTTATTGTACAAAGATCATTCACTGTATATCAAGGTGTCTGCAAGGATCACCAATTTGATTTGAAGACTTTTTAAGACCGTTGTAATAAAACATAAGACCAATTTCACATTTGAAAACAACCGTAGCCACAATATGGTCTGCATGTCTGGAGAACAGAGCGCCTGGAAAACACTTCTGAAGACGTCTAAAACTGAATGTAACTGTATCCGGAGCATTCAGGGTCTTGAGTTGAGATACTATGATTGAAGACCTTTTCAGGACATACTGAGAGAGTGCCACGGTGTGTCTCTCGGTCAGCGTCTTCACCGAGGTCAGAGGAAACCTTTAAAATACTCATGTGTACTGAGAATACACGATGTACCAGTCAGAGGAAACCTTTAAAATACTCACGTGTACTGAGAATACACGATGTACCAGTCAGAGGAAACCTTTAGTAAATATCCATGTTTAGTATTGAATTCTGCTTGTTTTCTAAGAGTTGTGCTGCTGAACTTGTTTCTATATTGTTTATTTCTATTATATCAAAGTGCAATGGCATCAATAGAGAAAAAGCTCCGTTATTGTAACTAGATACATAAATACACCACTAGATTATATACGTGAGATTCACTGATCTTCTCCTCGTTTCTTCTTTGTCTTTGGTTTGCAGGACGAAACACAGACTGATAAAAACACAATCAACTGCCTTCTGCACCTCAGGACTCTCTTCTTCTTCATTGTTTATTGCTGCGAGTCGGCACTACGCGGCTCGCGGTAAAAAGAAATGTCAACATGCAATAGCTTTATCTTATTACAGGCACAATGGCTCCATCCATCTCTATCAAAGCTCTGACACCAGGGAGTATATTTTACTTTGTGCTGAAGGAACCGCAGACCGCCGCGGAAATGCCACCGTGCATATGCACCTCTTCATCGGCTGGCGCTGCAGATATATTTCACGGGAGACGAGTGTGTCAGGATCTGAAAGGTGATTTCCCCACGGGTTCTCCAGCGGCAACAACCAGGCGCCATTAGCAGCAGGGGCCTTCAGCTGCCACGGCAGTCTGGGGGCTCTTTTATGTCCGCACTTACAACCGAAATGGCATCTTGGGCGACATTCACTGTGTGTCATTGATCTTGTTGTCAGTGGGAGTTGAGGAACCGGTGCAACTGGACTGAGAAAAGTGATTGATATTTTATATTGATCTTATTGGTATGGATAGTGTGTGTGTGTGGCAGCAAAAGGCAAACACATTTGTCTCTATGGGTATGAAAGGAGTGCTGAAGGAGAGGAGGAGTGAGGTAGGATGCCCTCCAGTGGCTCCAAGCCTGAGAAACCCCATAGAGCAGGAATGACACAAGACACAAGATGCAGAGACAACGATGAGATCGGTCCTACATGGGGGGTTGTAAAAGTCCATTTTTGGAGAATCGACTCTTCTTTGTCTCAAAAAGCCAAAAGAGCTTGTTAATATTTGCCTTGGTTGTAAAGGATGTGATTATCTACAAGAGACATTTTTGTTGAAATAGATTCATTTTGTCATTCAACTAACCACAAGTAGCTTTCCAGACATAATAATATGAGTTGTTAGTGAAGCCGCTAAGTTCTGTTTTGGTTCCAACTGGAGTAAATAGTATTTCTACAGTTTGATTGACAGCATTGAGACAAGTCAAACATGTCATCAAATATTGGGTTGTTCTGGTGCATCCTAACATTACAGCACACTGTGAGACAGGGAGGATATGTCTCTCCTCACAGAGCCAAACAAAAGGCTACTAGATGTTTTGAAGCAGCGAGTCTACATGACGACAACATTATCGCTGATTAGACACGACTAGCTATAAACCAGGTAAATTAAGCATATGTTGTACGGCCACAGTCACCTGAGTCCAGTGGGTTCCAGACAGAAACAACACCTAGCAGCCCAACAACAACATGATTGGTTGATTGGATATTGATATATTCAACCGATGAAGCACAAATAAAATAAGCAACTTTCCACATACGAGAGCTCTGAGAAGGAAAAGGTATTTAAAGTGTTTGTATGAGTCCATCGAGGGCTCTAAAGGTGACTTATCTCAACTAACAACACGTTTTAGTCGTCCCATAAGATTCTGTGGAGGCTTTTATTTCCACAATTACTCCTTCGACACCCGAATGTGCTTTAAAACAGACACTTTAATCCAACCACCAAAGAAAACCTTTAACGGCGCGTAACGTTTGGTACCGTTCATCTTCCTTCCCGGTTATTAACGTCATTATTAACCTCAAAAATAGGCTTCAAGGAAAAGAGCGCCACCTACAGGAACTCAAACTCCATCAGCAGAAAAATCCAAGGAGGAAGACGTCACAGTACTGGACACACTGTTTGATTGACAGGTGATCTCTGGGAAGAGCAGTGAGAAACACTACAGTGAGGAACACCACAGTGAGGAACACCACAGTGAGGAACACCACAGTGAGGAACACCACAGTGAAGAACACCACAGTGAGGAACACTACAGTGAGGAACACCACAATGAAGAACAGCACAGTGAGGGACACCATAGTGAGGGACACCACAGTGAAGAACACTACAGTGAAGAACACTACAGTGAGGAACACCACAGTGAGGAACACCACAGTGATGCTGAGAGACGAAGATGGAGACTGGATGAAAAAACACCACAGCAATGAGAAAAAAAAACCCAGATTCTTACAGATTACCACTTTGAACACGCTGACATGTGTGACAAATACGTTCAGAGACACCCAGTTGAACTGAATCAGCAGCTCCTCTGATTCCTCCCCCCCATCCCTCCCTGCTGTACAGATCGATGGCCTCCAGCAGCAGGTGGTCTAACAGTACATGCAGACCAAGTGTGACCAGTTCGCTCTGTGTCACTGCTGTCGTCGCTTGTGGGCGTTTCCCTGGGTGTGTTCAAAAACATTCCCTGTTTGTTTAACATTGTTGGCTTGTATATATATATGAATATATATAGTAAACACACTGTGCTTTTACTGAAGTTGTGCTAAGTGGCTACGGCTATTTGGCTGTAATGGGAAAGCTAGGCTAGCAAGCTAACATCACTAGTTTAGCCTGCCAGAGCTAAAGCTAGCTGCTAAGGTATTTTAGGCTCCATCCTGTACAGTTACACACCAAGAAGACCATCCACCTCCAGCTTTTTGGATGAATGTGATTGGTTCTCCTGACTCAACCTTTCTAATCGTGTCACTGCCCTACGTCGCGTCGCCACCTATCCCATCATGCTGTGCGCACACGGTTATTCACTTCTCATAGACAACGAATGGAAGCAGAGTGTTTGTCTCATGTGCAACTACCCAAACTCTGCAGACTTTTCTCTAGAAATCTCCCAAGGTCCGTCTCCATCTGTGCCTTTGGGCTAAGCGTTGCATTCAAAGCCTCAATTGAGCTTCGTTAATACGTCTGTGAGTTAATTCCACATTCACCACGTTGTTGGGAGGCAAAAATCAAATCTGGTCAAGGCATTCGGCTGGCAGCGCTTCTCAACTTTCCAACTTTTGGTGTTTTTTGTCTGTCCTGTGTGCAGCATCAGCTAGCAGGCTGTGGTCCTGACCTGCCTCAGTCCTGACCTGGTCACCTTTAGTGCTGGATGAGGCGGTCTAGGAGTAAAACTACATTTTGCCAGTAAAGTTTCAACCTCTGTTGGTGTTCGAATGAACACGAAGGAAGCATCACTCCAGTCTGTGGGTATTTTCCTTCTTTTTGTTGATTCATGCTGCAACACCGAGCGCCTGCCCTACTTTTTTTGGGATGTGCATACACCATGTTCCTGCTCTCATTTCAAACCAGTCACGGTAAAAGAAAAAGTCCTCCAGCTTCCCTAGAATGATGTGTTTACATGGTTTCTTCATGGCGCCGAGGGGAACAACAGGCTGTACGCTTGTGAGAAACTGTCTCCTACAACGTGACAAGTGGAGGGAAAAAATAAGCAGCTACAATATTAAATGTCAAGGCATCCCTTTGACACCGGCATGCTCCCGGTGCAGGAGAACCCACTGACCCTCCACGATGTACAAACATAGAAACACCACCATCACAGCTCAGATCCTGTAGAGCTGCTCACATCAGGATGCCCACAAGGCAACATACAGGACTGTGCAGAAAACCTCGGGTGCCTAAGACACACATACTGTACACACACACAGTCAATGGTCAATGGTGATCAATGGTGACAGGTCAGCTGTCAGATGGTTAACCTTCAACAGTCACACATTTATCCAATCCCCCCCCCCCCCCCACACACACACACACACACTCACCAAACACAACACATACTGCATTCACCACACAAGATACTAGAGGTCTGCTTCACACCTCTTATCAATCAGAAATGATTTGATCTTGTTCTAGGTGTCACATGTTATTGTATTTACAGTATTGAACGTTGATCAGGGTTATTGCCCTTCGGCCCCAATAAAGACCAACGGCAATGACGGTGAAGGATTACTGTGATAATTCTAACTCGTTGCTGTAAGGGACTGTTAGGACACAGGGAAGGAAGCACTGTAGGTCTGCTGCATCGGGAGACTCAACGCTGCAGCATCGGTTCAGGGGGCAGTACATGCCAGGAGACGTCTCCTTCCCGTAGTCGGTTTAGTGTTTTGGCAAGGAAAAATATTATCAATCACACAGTGCTCGGGGCCTCTGGATCTGGAGGCCACAGTCAGCCACCCACACACTCAGACGCTGTACTGCACGCTCCCAAGTAACGCCAGGCGTCAAGAGGCTGCAGCCGGCTGAGTGAGCGCTGCACGCTAAGGATGCCTCCGCAACTTTCTCATGGCTGATGATGAGGATGTCGCAGTCGGCTCTGTGAGAAAGAGTTGAGAAACGAAGAGAGCAGGAGAGACAGAAAGCTCAGAGCAAGACAGAGGTGGCAAGGAGGCAAGGAGCCAAGGAGGCAAGGAGGCTCCAGGCGGTGGTCAAACTTGCCTGAAATAGCAACACAGTCGAAATGCTAAAAGATTTTTTTATATTTGTTTCTTATTGTTTGATGATGTGCTGTTAAATAAAACAGATGAACGAAAGTTCTTTAAATTTCCAATTATTTCAGAAGGTATTGAACATATCTAGATGAAATGAAAGGGTGACCAGAACTGTAACTGATGACAGATGGACTTCCTGCGACTAGTTCAGCCGGAGTCCGGAGACGCTTCGTCCTTTTCTTTGTAAGAACCTGCCGACATGTCTGTGTTCCTGCAGAAGGCATGCCGTGGCCTTCATGTGTACAGAGAGAGCAACAAGAGCAACGAGAGGGAGGAGTGGAGCTCGTCATCCATCAGCAGACCTGTGTGGAGCTCAGCAGGACTCTGATGGAGTTTCCTGGCCATCAGGGAGCCATCTGTAGCTGTCCCAGTAAGATGGATGAACCCTCTGCCTCTCACGTTGGAATTAGACCTGCCAGCTACCAAATCTGAGCACCGGCCTATTTATATCTTATCACAGAGACAGGGAACATCCCGCACTCACACACACACACACACACACAAATCAAATCAGATAGAGAGAGCAGAGGGAGAGGGAGTCTCAAAACTCATGATGCATGCACACACATGCATCAACACTATGATGTTCAGGAGGCGGAGCTCATGTCACTGAAACAGGAAGTAGTTTGACATTGAAACAGCGTGGTGTACAGTAAGGGTGTGGAGGTCGGGGGGGTCAAAGCTAACCAAAACCTGAACCGACATGGTTTCATCTGGTTTTGGAGCACATGCAGTGACAGGCGTGGGTAGGATACCAATCAAGGGAGCATAACGTTTCATAAGGTATCATACAACTGTTGCTATGGGAACACACACACACACACACACACACACACACACACAGTCAATAGACATCCATTGCCCTGCGCCCATATCAACCCAAAAGATATCGACTGATCTTTTGCATCAGCCCTGTAATTGCGCAACTTGCTGTCAGTCATTTGACGGCCTCCTCCTTTGTTCCGTCCAATCAGCTCAGCGGACGGCCACCCGCGGCTTGGTAACATTGATTAACTGCCGCTGTTGGTTTACCAGTGAGGCTGAGCGGTACACAGCCATCCCACCGGCGAGGCCTCCCGCCTCACCAGAGAGACGGCCTCGTTGTCATGGTCTGCCCAGAGAGGCTAATGAGGACGGACAGACTGAAACGGGCCTGGACATCGATTCAGACAATGAATTAAGCATCCTGGTTCCAGACCAGTGAAGAAATATTGGATTTGAAATCATCAAGGTTTCGGTGAATGGATGAGGAGCTGGTTGGATAGATTCCCCCTTTTTTAAAAACATTTTGTAGCTGACAGAACGTAATTTGCACAGAGTGAGCCGGTAGGAGTTCAGTACCTGGCTCACGATTCACCTGAAACTTACACACTCTTCTACAGATCAACACTGTTCATTAGTTACTGAGGAGCCGGCTCTGTGAGTTGGTTGGTTGGTGTGTAACTCCTTCAGTGAGTTGGTTGGTTGGTGTGTAACTCCTTCAGTGAGTTGGTTGGTTGGTGTGTAACTCCTTCTGTGAGTTGGGTGGTTGGTGTGTAACTCTTTCAGTGAGTTGGTTGGTTGGTGTGTAACTCTTTCAGTGAGTTGGTTGCTTGGTGTGTAACTCCTTCAGTGAGTTGGTTGGTTGGTGTGTAACTCCTTCAGTGAGTTGGTTGCTTGGTGTGTAACTCTTTAAGTGAGTTGGGTGGTTGGTGTGTAACTCAGTGTCCAGGTGAATCCCGGTCTGTCCCTCCAGACCTCCACACCCTCAGAGTCCTCATGAGGGAACCCCAGTGAGTCTCGTCCACCAGGCAGGACGGTAGAAGTCACGCCACCTTTAGCAGCTCTAGGTTAGTGTACGGTGCATTCACCACCAAGTAGCTCGGTGATTGTACAACTGTGGTGGCTACGTCAACGCAGGAATCCAATATTTTGTTCAGTGATTCTCTCAGTTCCAACCACACTGAGCTCCACAGCACTTTAGTTTGAAGTCAATGTACGTTCACTCACTATAACCCCACCCCACCCCCCAGCCAGCACCTTATATGAAAAAATGTTGCTTAATGAAAAAATTACATGAGACATAAATGGCGGTGCTTACCTTATGAAGCCAATGTGATGAGAGCAGGAGCAGCCGTCCAACCAGCGGAGAGCATGAGGAGAGAGGAGAGAGGAGGAGACCAATGGTTAGCTCTCCACAGAGATATCTACCAGGCAACAATGCAGACAACACTGATGCAAACCACTCTGGCTCCATTGTCCACAATCACATCATCTCCACCGGGGCTAAAATTAGACCGCTCGCTGTTTGTTTGTTTCTGTTTCTATTTTTGCTTTGAAGTACGAGCATTTTAAATCATCTCTCACTGCTCCACATAGACCCTCCATATACGTTCAGAAGGATGAAAGCAATCTGTGTCAAGGTTGGTTTCCCCTCCTCCATCATTCCCATCACACACCCCCATCCCTCCATCCCTCCCATGACAATATGAAGCCGAACCTCACTGAATATCCTTCCACCCCCTTCTCCACATTTAGCCAGAACAGCCCTCCGCTCTCCATTAATGAGGTAATTAATAACATCCGCTCCTCCTTTCTGCTCCTTTCTTTCCATCAGCATAGAGATGGGGGGGGGGGGGGGGGGGGGGGGGAGGCCATGAAAGCAGGTCAAGTCTCGAGAGAGAGAGAGAGAGAGAGAGAGAGAGAGAGAGAGAGAGAGAGAGAGAGAGAGAGAGAGAGAGAGAGAGAGAGAGAGAGAGAGAGAGAGGGGCTTAGATGGAGCAGTATCATGGAGTAGCGTGTCATCTCCAGCCCTCCTGGCCTAAAGCTTCATCCCAGCTCCATCCCATCCCCACCTCAGCTCCATCCCAGCCCCATCCCAGCTCCATCCCATCCCCACCTCAGCTCCATCCCAGCCCCATCCCAGTTCCATCCCACCTCCATCCCAGCCCCATCCCATCCCCACCTCAGCTCCATCCCAGCCCCATCCCAGCTCCATCCCATCCCCACCTCAGCTTCATCCCAGCTCCATCCCATCCCCACCTCAGCTCCATCCCAGCCCCATCCCAGTTCCATCCCACCTCCATCCCAGCCCCATCCCATCCCCACCTCAGCTCCATCCCAGCCCCATCCCAGCTCCATCCCATCCCCACCCCAGCTCCATCCCAGCCCCATCCCAGCCCCATCCCAGCTCCATCCCATCCCAGCCCCCATCCCAGCTCCATCCCAGCTCCAGCTCGACTCCAGGCTGAGGCATGGTGGTAATATCACCAGTCGCCTACAAACCTCCGTTTTTTATTGGCTTCCATTTGTTTGTAGCGCTGCGCTATAAAAAGGCAGATGAAACAGATGAAATCAAAGAGCAGTGTGTGTGTGTGTGTGTGTGTGTGTGCTGCTTTTACAGCCTGCTGTGGACATGTTTAGTCCCCCACAGAAGGGGCCATTAGCAAGAGGAGGTCAACGCTAACAACACACACACCACCACACACACACACACACACACACACACACACACACACTTCAGCTTTATAAGGTCTCCGCCACCACCTTGCCTGAACCGTAACTGGACTTTATGGAGTTTCCACCGTCTCCGGCTCATAAAAGATACATGCTGAAGAATAACAAGATGCCCACCAACACACACACACACACACACACACACACACACACACACACACACACACACACAGCCTTCTCTCTCACAAGCATGCAGTTGCACGACAATGAACAAACAAAGTGAAAGCTGTGCATGTGTGTGTATGTGTGAACGCAGCAAGGAAATTGCACCACTCCAAATTATAGTTTTTATGTTCTGCAGCACACACATGCATACCAATGCACATGCAGACACGCACACGCACACACACACACACACACACACACACTTAAACAGGTCATGAACATGTGACAACCACTATATCATCTAGTCCACAATATGCAGTCAATTAATCAATCAATCAAACTTCATTTATACAGCACATTTCATACAATTCAATGCAATACACTGCACTTCACAATAAAGGTAAACTTAAAACTTTACTTTGTTCCCTACCTTGAAAAATAACTAGCTATGTGACAAAATTACTCCTTATTAAAAGTATTTGTGCTGCCGTGTTGTTGAAGACAGGAAGCCGATCTCGTTTGGATCAAACACACTTAGATTGGGTTTTTCAATTAACCTTCAATTAACCTTCAATCAGTTGTCTGCTGTGGGATTTTCACCTTTTTCTACTTTAAAAAAAAAAAAGTTGTGCTACCAACAAATTAAACAATATAAAAGAAGAACACATTAAGTTACTAGTTCATACAATAAAGTAATTTGAGTTCTCTAATGCGTAAAAGATCCAAGCAGCCAGTCCTTACTTTTTAAAGTAATAGTCCTAAACATTTAACACACACACACACACACACACACACACACAGACACACACACACACACACACGGCGTTAGTACAGGACGTTGCAGTGACACTGAGCCTTGTAAAATCTTTCTGGCAGCTCTCCTAATGGCCACGAGTCTGCCTTGCCGCTGCGCAGCCATCAGGAAGCTTGTCAGGACAAGAGAACAGCAAAACTTCCAGCTCTTCACTTTAATGACTGGGGCTTTACGTAACACAGGACTGAGGGGGAAGCAGCAGCACTCAGTAATTAACCCACTGGAGAGAGAGCAAAGGAGAGATCCAAATCTGAGTAGGATGAGAAAAAAGAGAGAGAAGGAGCTCCATGGCCTCGCTCAGCCACATGATGAAAGGAGGAGGAGGAGGAGGAGGAGGAGGAGGAGGAGGAGAGACACTTTTCAAAATACAGAAAAGTGGTGTTGATGCCAAGAGATGCAGCACAACTCCCAGTCCGATGACGCAATCCGTCTCTGAACTTATTGGTTACATTTGTCTTCTTTTATTCTGAGGATGAGTCATCTCACATGTTGGAGTTACGATGAAGACCAGAAACTCATCTGGTGGGTTTCAGAGAGAACCGAGGAAAGACCAAGTCAGTCAGTCAGCTGGAGCAGCTGGGGGTGGAGTGCCTTGCTCAAAGGCCAGTCAGAGGTCGGTGCTGAGGGTGGGGATGTGGGGGGTGTTACTCGTTAAATTTCCAGGCCACATTTTCCTGGGTGGTGTGGGAATTTTAACCTTTCTGTCACAAGGCCCAAATTCTCATCTCATCATTTCCATGATAGAAAACCTTCTAATTGAGTCTCTGGAGTCTTTCAGCTTCCTGTCAGGACTTGCCACACAGAGGGGGAAGAACAAGAAGACAACAGCAACACCAAGCTTTCGTCTGACCGTGACCCAAATTCCATCAACAAGGAGAGGGCTTGGTGTGGAAAGCTCCCCCAGTCAGTGATGGAAATCTTTTTCTCCTGGTTGTCTGAGATTAAGAGCAGTGTGGCGCTGCTACGAGCCGTAATCCTAGCTTGAATGTCACTGGGAAGCAGTCTGTCTGAACCCCCAAGGGTTCATTATCTTTCACAGACAGACGGATGGACCAACTCAATGCTTTCCCTTTCATCTGGTGCAGCAGCGTCTTCCACTAAGCAGTCTAATTAACTAGCAGCAGCTGGCTGCAGGCCACGCCGCCACGCCGCAACCTGAAATATGCATGCCTACTGCGAACACGACGCACTTCCTATAGAAATGCAGAAGCCACACAGGAAAGAAACCCACACGGTGGCCTATTTCTGTTCCATGTGGAATTCCTGCCTCTGTGTTGTTCCACTAACAGGAAGGCATTGTGGAGAGAACAGGACGAACCAGCTGATCTTCCTTTTAAATACTTCCCGTCTCCCTCGGTGGGATTCATCTGCCGCCGCTGAGCCGGCTGTTCCTCCTGCAGCCCATACGTCGGAGGTTTCCACGAGAGGCTCCCGGTGGATGTGGTAAATAATTCTCCATGCAGCCACGGCCGCTGGCAGCTGTGTGCTTGGCACTGCAATAACTTCCAGCACAGCCTCATCCAACACCGCAACACTGACAGTCAATTACATTTCAATTACCCTTGATGCTAATCCAGCATTGCAATAATGCTAACAATGCAATTCATTTCTGCCTCCTTTCCTTCCTAATGCCATTATTCTGCCTCTATTATGTGAGAGAGAGAGGATGCACGTTGGAGCAGGGGGAGGAAGAGGGGAGGAAGAGGGGAGGAAGACTGAGACAGAGTTTTACTGTTGAATGTTACATTGCTGCTTGGTGAGAGGTTGGTGGTCTCGTCACAGCAAAGCTCTACTTGACACTGTCTGACTGGAGCTTATGTGCACACACACACACACACACACACACACACACATACACACACACACACACACACACACACACACATCATTATGTGCTGCTGCCTTCGTCTCCCTGCTCTGAGGAATATTCTCCAGTTTCCTGTTTGAAGATGAACTGAGTGTGAACGCATCGCGACGCAGAAGAGGGTCAAAAAAACAAAACATGACGTTGAGAAAGCAGCAAAATAGGAGACGCACACGGCGAGGCGACGTATCGTTGATCCAGGTGATCAGCGCCCTACCTGCTAGCCTGCTAGACGCTAGGATTCAGATCATACTGTAGCAGGTAGGTAGCAGCTAACTAAGAATAAGATTAAAGAATACAAAATATATAAAACTATACTCTGAAATAATTGTAATGTGCAAAAAGTGAAAATGTGCAGTCGTAGCAGTAGTTCCTGCTGAGATAAAACAATACGTTAGATAGCACGATTCAAAGATGCCTATATGATGGTACCATGTGACCACAACGTCCTGGGACCTCTTCACGTCCTCTCTCTCCCTCGGTGATTCCTGTCTCTCTACTGGCATCAATCAAAGGCAAACATGACCATGAAAAAAAATCCAAAAAAAAATCAAAAAAAGTATTTAGGTTTTTTTGTATTTAACCCCGTTCACAGTTTTTTGTTGATTGTCAAATATTGACTCGTGAAAGAAACTACTGGCCGCCGCAGGTAATTCATGGGTGATTCTTTCTGGTGCGTTCTGGGAAAGATAAATGGAGTTTTTGATCAGAAAACAAATGAGTAGCAGCCTGAAGCAGCAGAAAACGTTGGCAACACGCAGTCAGCAGGAGAAAACGCCAACCTTTCACTAACCGCTGTAGCAACAGAAACTAAAGCAACTGAAGTGGTAAAAAGCTCAACATGGAGGGTGAAGATGGACTGGTCGGGACGGAGGGTCTTCAGGAGGGCCAGCCGGCAGTTTCCACCGCAGGAGACAAGTTCAAACAATCTTTAACAAACTGAGGGTTTGTCAATATTCAAATGTATTATTTCATAGTTCAATAAAAAGATCAAAATGCCTCTAAAAATCTGATAGAACTGATAGAACTGATAGAGATACTGTCTGACCTGTCTTGACCCCAACGAATGATGCAGGAACCCCTTGGACCAATTAGAAACAAGATTCATCACCCCTTCGAGTTTCATCAAAATCAGACGAGTGGTGTAGTAGTTACGGCTTTTCAATCACAGCGCCCCCATGAGGCAATTCAGTGTACTTTCTGAAAATCTGGAACATAGTGCTTTGATAAAATGTATTGTTACGCAGTTACGATATTTTTCTAAAATATTAACTAAAGACTGTTAAAGTTAAAATGACGATGAAACAACGTTGGTTTAGTTAGCTGGTCATGCTGCGCCCCTCTGCTTGCAGTGACGTTTTCTGGCCTGCAGATGTTGCTGATAAACACAAAACATACAATGAAATATTGATTTGGCGTGAATTTCTCAGCCAAGGCGGACGAAAATTCTTGCTAGAGCACAGGACAGGAAGTGATGCGTTTTACGTTTCAACAGAAGAAGAACTGGGTAGTTAGCATGAGCAGCGATAGCCACCATGGCTGAACAGAAAAAGAAAAGAGCGCCACCTACAGGAACTTAAACTCCATCAACAGAAAATCCAAGGAGAAAGGTGTCACAGTACTGGACACACTGTTTGATTGACAGGTGATCTCTGGGAAGAGCAGTGAGGAACACCACAGTGAGGAACACCACAGTGATAGAGATACTGTCTGACCTACTGAACAGAGCCGTGCTCGGTGCATGGCGGCCCGGCGGTGAGGCGTTCAGCCTGCAGCAACATCCCAGTACCACATAATTAGTCTCTGCCTGCTCTGTCACCTCCTCCGGAGATCCAGTTGGAGAGACATGGTCCTATTTACTCCCCAGCTCTCCCCCTCTCCCTCCCTCCCTCCCTCCCTCTCTATCTCTGGTTCTCTCTATCACACACACTGATAACTCCACTTCCTGTGCAAATGAAGGTGGAACCTGGTCCGACCTGACTGGACCTGCCTGTCAGACCAGGTTGTTAATGAGGCCTGATGTCTTTCTCACAATAGCATGGCAATTACTAATATAGCCACTCCACACGAGTACACCCCCACCCCACCCCACACACACACTCATACAGACATGATGTCTAATAATGCGGCGCTAGCAGGTCCATTGAGGTTCAGGAGGCGGTGCTCCAGGCCCTGCTGGAGGCGGAAAGCATCAGACATCTCATCAGTTGTTCCATCCATGTGTAACAGGAACAACTGCAGGAAACGACGATGTCACTTTCATCATAACGCACCGCCTCCTTAATTAAAACTAACTAGATATCATGTGTTACACAAATAAGAGCCTGGGTTTGCATGCACTTGGTTTTTCTGTCAGGAGGGCAGTCAGTCGGAGGTGAGGCTGCTCGGCGCCGAGCTTCACCGCGGCCGGAGAAAATCATTTTCTACAATCACGCCTGTTCTTTATCAAGCCGAGTCCAATTAAAGGTCCCCTAATTTCCCTCTATTTATTGAACTATATGATCAAAGATGTTTACTGGTTCCATTTGATTTCATTTGAGTGGTTAAATTTAAAGTTATTTCTCAGAATGTAAAAATCCATCCTTTTTCCAGGCGGTTTCAGACTCCAGTGAACGCATCACAGCTGCACGTGATCCTGATTGGCTCCCTCCCTAAAGACAATCAGGCCTGTTTGCAGCATTTGAAGTTCACATTATTTAAATGGAACTTTTAACTAAACTACATTTATTTCATTACATCATGAAGAACATTTGGAACGGAGTAATATGGGACCTTTATTCTGACGAAACAAAAGGAAGTAGTTACACTAATAAGGTGAACATTAATGAAATAAATGTATTAGGACACAAATATTTCCATGTCAACATCTTTGTCTTCACATAACACCTGGGTGGTATTAATATGAACCACACAATTCCCACAATCCTCTTTGTGTATCCAGGTGAACCTACAGGTCGTCACTGTCAGGTTCAGGTCAGCATCGCTCAGAGCTACTGTAGCTGTTAACCGAGTTAGCATCCCGCTGATGTGACCCAAATACAGCTTACTGCTGCGCCCTGATTGGCTGGGAGACGATACGGGAGAGAGAAGAAGAGAGGCGGGTGGGCTGGGAGACTAACTCTAGCTCCGTCACACACACACACACACACACACACACACACACACACACACACGCACAATTCCGTGGAAATACAAATGGCCAATGATGTAAGTCGCTCTGAAGACTGTCAGCTAAATGCAGAGTGTAAATGTAAAATGTGTGAACGTGGACGCCTACACGGGGCTGAAATCTATTTCACAATAAAAGCCCCATTCAGAATCCTCAGCCGGAGTCGATTCATGTGAGGAAAATTTAGATTTTCTTTTGAACTATTTAATCTTGTTCAGTGTTGGAAGTCCCCTGTGACCCCCACACCCCCCCGGACCCCTCCACCCCTTCCTACACCCTTGCATGTTCATGCATAAGAGTGCATTAGTGTGAGTGTGTGTTTATTCCATATAATCTGTCACGTACCCAGAGCAGCAGGCAGGCTCTGATGGACACATGGAGCAGCGGATGGGTGGGGGGGGGGGGGGTCGGCAGCAAAATATGGAGATTTCAGAGCTCCCCAGTTGGTGGCAGGCTGAGCGGGGCTGAGAGGAGGACGGGTGAGGTGCTTTGGATCTTGGCTGTGGCATTAATGATACACCTTATTCTTTATTTTGGCCAGGAATGTTTTTTTAGTTTACCAAACCCAAACTGGGTCTCGCTGACCGATGATAACCATAACACTACACTACAGTAGACTGTTGGTATACACACTGTTACGTAATGGTAAGGCTGCCTAGCTGAACACACACACACACACACACACACACACACACACACAGAGCTCCAAGGCCGATGATATAGAATGTGTTGACACTTTGCAGCCCCGACAGCTCCCAAGGCCGCAGACCTTATTTTGATAAAATGTATTGTTACGCAGTTACAGATTGCAGTTGCAGATATTTTTCTAAAATATTAACTAAAGACTGTTAAAGTTAAAATGACGATGAAACAGCATGGGTTTAGTTAGCTGGTCATGGTGCGCCCCTCTGCTTGTAGTGACGTTTTCTGGCCTGCAGATGTTGCTGATAAACACAAAACATACAATGAAATATTGATTTGGCGTGAATTTCTCAGCCAAGGCGGACGACAATTCTTGCTAGAGCACAGGACAGGAAGTGATGCGTTTTACGTTTCAACAGAAGAAGAACTGGGTAGTTAGCATGAGCAGCGATAGCCACCATGGCTGAACAGACAAAGAAAAGAGCGCCACCTACAGGAACTCAAACTCCATCAACAGAAATTCCAAGGAGAAAGACGTCACAGTACTGGACACACTGTTTGATTGACAGGTGATCTCTGGGAAGAGCAGTGAGGAACACCACAGTGAGGAACACCACAGTGAAGAACACCACAGTGAGGAACACCACAGTGAGGAACACCACAGTGAAGAACACCACAGTGAGGAACACCACAGTGAAGAACACTACAGTGAGGAACACCACAGTGAAGAACACCACAGTGAGGAACACCACAGTGAAGAACACCACAGTGAGGAACACCACAGTGAGGAACACCACAGTGAAGAACACCACAATGAGGGACACCACAGTGAGGAACACCACAGTGAGGAACACCACTGTGAGGGACACCACAGTGAGGAACACCACAGTGAGGAACACCACAGTGAAGAACACCACAATGAGGGACACCACAGTGAGGGACACCACAGTGAGGAACACCACAGTGAAGAACACCACAGTGAGGGACACCACAGTGAGGCTGAGAGATGAAGATGGAGACTAGATATGAAAAGGATCTTGCAGAGTAACACTTTAGTCTAACTCCGTCCAAGATGTTTGATTCTGAAGTGACACCAAACCCAACCTCCCTCCAGCCCTCGCTCTCCTCTTTCACGTATTAGCGACAGAAATGAGAGCAACGTGTTCACGAACACGTCACGCTGAATGGAAATGCATACACCATGCATGCCATGCACACTCCCTCCCTGTCTGCTTCTCTGTGGTTCTGCCGGAGGCTGCAGGTGATTCCTCCATGATGTGTTGAGAGGCAGTCAGTTATTTTTAGCTCCCTCTTTCATACGTCCTCCTCTGTACTACACACAGCCTCTCTTCTCTCACCAGGGGTTGCTCTCCACTTGTCTCGTAACTAAAGGAAAGCTAAACCTTCCTGTGTGTGGGAGAGTGTGTGTGTGTGTGTGTGTGGCTACAGCAAGGTGCTGTCAGGAGGCTTCAGCTGCATGTGTTTGGCTGGTCCAGTCAACGCCAGTCTGACAGCGCTGTTAGTTCATAGCACTGACACACACTGACACACACTGACACACAGACACACACACACACGCACACACACACACACACACACACACACACACACACACACACAGTACTGGGTCCTATCGTGTGGTTGATTGGACTGATTGACTGCTGATCACGTTGATTGATGGTGTTCAGTTTCAGTATCTGTTGATGTCGATAACATTTCATCTGTTACGTCTTTTCCAATCTTGTTCCCCTCAGGCCAATAAAACACAGTAAGATTATGTGACACTTTATTGATCCCTGTGGGGAAATCCTCTTTTCTCTTGCCCTCCTTCACAGGGAGGTCAGAGGTCAGAGGTCGGGAGCCGGTAGGGATTCAGCGTTTGGCTCAAGGGCCCTTCAGCAGAGAGGATGCTATTTGACACGGGAGCTTAAACCTTAAACAGAGAGAGAGAGAGAGAGAGAGAGAGAGAGAGAGAGAGAGACAGAGAGACAGAGAGAGAGAGACAGAGACAGAGACAGAGACAGAGAGAGAGAGAGACAGAGAGACAGAGAGAGAGAGAGAGAGAGAGAGAGAGAGAGGTGTTTTTCCACCACAGGAGCTCTCCAGGAATTTACTACTATTGGTACTTAGTTCCAGGAACTTGGACCTTTCCCACCGGGGAACTAGCCCCTCTTGGATAGTTCATTGACCCAAAAAAAGTTCCTGCTAGCGAGGTAGTACTGTTTGGGGGACCAGGAACCATTGGGGGGGGGGGGGGGGGGGCTGCAGTACTGAACAACATTGACGTCAAGTAAAGAACAACAAAGATCAACACCATCTCTGTTGTTGTGGCTGGTCGTGTATCTAACTGACATATGAAACCAAACAGGAACTCTGTTGGGGAACTAAAAAGGTTCCTGCTCAAAAAAGTACCCAGAAGGCTTCAGGTTCCTGCGGTGGAAAAACGCCAGTTGTTGTTGAGAAGCTGCCGTCCCCATGGCGTCTGTCCAGCGTTGAGAGGAATGTGCTCTCACACGCACGCACGCACGCACGCACGCACACACGCACACACACACACACACACACACACGATCCTTGTGGAGACCTTCCACTGACTGCATTCCTTCCCTGACCTCTGTGGATGCGTTCACTGGTCTGTTTTCTCCAAGCTGCTAGCATGTTTTATACATGAAGGTTAACAGGAAGTGGGAAGGCACCACGCCTGCCGTCTTCAGAGGGGAGCGCTCTATAAAGTTTAGAGACTTTATAGAGAGAGGTGCGCACATGACTCGGAGCCGATCAATCACAAGAAGAAGAAGAGGCGGCATTTCCTGGTAGGCAGGAAGTAGTGGTGGGGAAGTTGGATGTGACTCTGAGCATGAAGAGCATCAGAGTATGGAGCATGGTGGCTTTGCTATGTGTTGTGAGTTGGACGCAGGTAATGATGCTGACAGTGGCAGCTGGTCGTTATGGAAACAAAGTGCACGTCGCACATTTTTAAAGGTCCCGTTATATTCAGGTTTCATGTTTGTTTTTTTTCAAATGGTCAACCTGCTGCAAACTGGCCTGATTGGACAGATTTCAGGAAGTCTTTAGTGAGGGAGCCAATCAGGACCAAGTCCAGCTGTGATGCGTTTACTGGAGTTGGTCTGAAACTGCCTGGAGAAAAGTTTAACCACTCAAACAAAATCTAGTTTGAACATGTCTTCATTAAACTATGATCATAAATGTGTGAACACAGGAGAATTTGATCGGTGCCAAATGCAGTTGGGGTCGTGCTACAAAAAACTAAAATACAGTAGTGTAAGTGCACCCTAACCTTCAACCTCACCTGAACCTAACCCTACCTCAGACCGTAACCCTAACAGCCTCACTGTGGAGGATGCTCCTCATCTGTCTATCCCTGTGAGGACACTTGATCCGGTACAAACACCCACGTGACAACCAACCATCTACTGGGACGTCATCACATGGACTTACTGTAACGTGGAGTGGATGTCTGATCTGATAACTATACTTCTGTGGGCTCGGCAGCGCTGTGGCCAGGGGGGCCAGGGAGCAGGGGCAGGGGGCCAGGGACTAGGGGCCAGAGAGAGAGAGAGAGAGAGAGAGAGAGAGAGAGAGGGTTGAGGACCTTTCCTCACTTGCTCGTCTCTGGGAATGTCTGATCGATGGTAATCTGATTGGTGGAGGAGATGAGAGACGCACTGTCACTTTAACTGGAAACCTCAATACAACACAGACAGACAGATACTCTGAGACAGACAGACAGACAGACAGACAGACAGACAGACAGAGAGGAGGGCGGTGAACGAGGCGAGGAAAGCCATGACCCGACGACGACATCTTAATTGTAGCCCTGACTCAATTGCTTTAAAGGAGACGTAACACCAATGTGTGCGTGTGTGCGCGTGCGTGCGTGCGTGCGTGCGTGCGTGCGTGCGTGCGTGCGTGCGTGCGTGCGTGCGTGTGTGTGTCTGAGAGGAAAGTGGAGCAGTCTTCAAACAAGAGGTTACAGATAGGAGGAGCTGCATCACAGTGACTAATGCTGGGCTGGTTCCCTCTGCTAGACTGATAGAATGGGACCAGAGAACAGAGGAGAGAGGAGGAGAGAGGAGGAGAGAGGAGGAGAGAGGAGAAGAGACGAGGAGAGAGGAGAGAGGAGAGAGGAGAGGAGGAGAGAGGAGGAGAGAGGAGCAGAGGAGGAGAGAGGAGGAGAGAGGAGGAGAGAGGTCAAAGATATATTGGTCAAAGATTAAAAAATAAAGTTCCAGTAAAAAGATATTATTCATTAGTAATCATCAAAAATCATTTCACTGCAAAAACATTTTATTACACATGAAATATGAAATGTTGCATTAAATGTTCAGTTTACATTAAGACAAAGATGTTTATATGATATGAAGTGAAACATCCAGTTTGTCTGAGATGTTCATATGACTGGTCTGAGATTACTATGAGAATATGATCACACTGAAGGAGGCGCTATGATAATATGATCATAGTATCATTATTATTATTGTTGTTATTCTTATTCTTATTCTTGATATTGTTATTATTATTATTATATTATTGTTCTTATTGATATTTGTATATTATTATTATTATATTATTGTTCTTATTATTAATATTGTTGTATTATTAATAGTATTATTATTATTATATATCTTGAACTGAAACAAAAGGAAAAGAAGAAATCAAACCACAAGACAAGACAAAAAGTTTAGCATGTGATGTAAACATAGGCCTTGAACCAGAACAGCTAATGAGGTTCTTTGTTTTTGTCCATGAGAACCTGACAGACTTCAACTCCCAACTCCATTCAGATTATTGTATTTTTTGAGCATGTAAAGCTGTTTTTTTTTGTGTGAGCATGTGATTGTTGTCATCACGCCACTCACAGTAAAACATATCCACGGTGTCATTACACATTATTCTTTTTTGCTAACCGGTATATCATCCCTCACCCCTAGAGGAGAGGAGAGTCTGTCTGAAGAAGGCTGGGGGGAGGGAAGAGACGGAGGAGAGAGAGCTTCTTTGTTGGATCAAAAAAAGCATTTGCTTCCACGATTAAGTGCTGGAATATGGAGGCACAGATGGTGGCAGATGGAGGAGAAGATGTGTTTAACCGTTGGAGAATTGATAGTTAAAGGGTAGAGGCTGAGCGAAGGACAGGAGGGATGGAAGGGAAGGAAGTGGGAGTCTGGATGGTGGGAACATCAGCAGGAGAGTGAGCGCCATGAGACGCAAACAAACAAACAAAGACAGAAAGAGAGAGAGAGAGAGAGAGAGAGAGAAAGAAGGGAAGAAAGGATTTCCCCTCGTATCATCACCTCCAAACACCTCCTCTCTTCTCCTCACCACTGACTGCAATTTAATTACCTCACCCCCTCTCATTTCCTCTCCTCTCCCAGAGGACAAGAGAGGAGTAAGATGAGAATGAAAGGAAGGGATAAAGACTGAGAGAAAGAGGAGGGTAAGACAGAGCGGCGGAGAGGGAAGAGGAGGAGGAGGAAGATGTAGTCCTCCTCTTTTAATTCATTACAACTCCTAATAATAACAGAGTGAGAGTCACAGCGATCATCCCAGCTCCACTCCAGATGCTAGAAATGGTGAGGAAAGGAAAGGAAATAGGAAAGGAAAGGAAGTGAGAAAGGAAAGGAAAGGAAATAGGAAAGGAAAGGAAAGGAAAGAGGAAAGAGGAGAGGAAAGGAAAGGAAAGGGGATGAGAGGGATGAGAAGGAAACATTTTTCCTGAGAGGAGGAGGATAAAGACCCCGGGGTGCTAATGAGAACAGGACGAAGAGGCTCTTTCATCTGTTAGCATCACTCTCACACACACACACACACACACACACACACACACACACACACACACACACACACACACACACACTGTCCTCATTATGAGTGACACCTGCATGTTTTTCCTCTCTGTGTCTATTAAATGTTTCCAACCACTTTGTGACGGGCCTGACGTCTGCAGCAGCCATGAGATCATCTCCCCATCATCATCATCATCATCATCATCATCACCCCCCCACCCCCGCCCCCACCCCATTAGCTAGTCCTAAAAAAAGAAATCCCTGTCCCCCCCCCCCCTCCTCCTCCTCCTCCTCCTGCCGAACATAACAGAGCTCATGACTCTGACAGGAGGTGCAGCGCTACAGAGGAACAAATGACTGAATTCTGGTCTGATTGTATTTTGCCTCCCGGTCCGTCGCTGCAGCCGCGCTGAAGGAGAGAACATCCCAATTTCTATTTTAAATTTGACTGTATTTTATCCACTTTTGTAATTTTGATTGATATTTGGTCGCAAAAGAAATAAAATCAGAGTGATGCATAAAATAATCAACATTAAAAGGTTTGTCTTGTTACGGGTGAGAGCTGATGGAGTACAATAGTACAGTAGTCAACACAGTGTGGTCATGCTGTCTCCTGGGTCTCCTGCTGATGTTGGTGATCTTATGGTCGATACTAATAAAGGCACGTACACACGTTCACAGTCTAAAAACGTATTTACAATTTTGGTTTACAACATATTCTCCCGGTTTATATTGCTCAGGATTTACAACCCAGATGCTCCATTTTTAAAAAGAGTTGCACACAGGAAGAGCATGTCTCCACCTGGACCGTCTGACTGATCTGAGTCACTGAACTGTTTCAGGAACTGTTTCAGGAACTGTTTCAGGAACTGTTTCCGTCTCCTTCATTCTTGTCCCTGATATGTTTGCTTGTCGGTTACTGCAGAGGTGAGCGACAGGAATCCACAAAATGCTGAGATGTTTCTGGCTATGCAAAATAAATGCATTCAGATGATGTGTGGTGAGATGTGGTGAGATGCGGTAAGGTGCGGTCAGATGCGCTGAGATGTGGTGAGATGTGGTGAGATGCGGTGAGGTGTGGTCAGATGCGGTGAGATGCGGTGAGATGCGGTGAAATGCGGTGAGATGCGGTGAGACGCGGTGACATGCAGTGACATGCGGTGACATGCGGTGAGATGCGGTGAGATGCGGTGAGACGCGGTGAGACGCGGTGACATGCGGTGACATGCGGTGAGATGCGGTGAGATGCGGTGAGACGCGGTGAGACGCGGTGAGATGCGGTGAGACGCGGTGAGACGCGGTGAGATGCGGTGAAATGTGGTGAGACACGGTGAGACGCGGTGAGATGCGGTGAGATGTGGTGAGATGCAGTGACATGGCTACGGGACACTTATCTCAGACAACAATTGGTTAGGAAGAGGGAGAGACAGATAAGAAAACTGTTAGTTTCCATTTAACCAATGAAATGACATTTGGAGAGATGATGTTAAAGCAGATAGACATCACTGTGTTTATGTGTACACACACACACCTACAGTATATACTGTCCCTTGTGTTTGGTTGGTGTGTTTGTAGACTAAAAACACTTCTAGTCTGGAGGAAAAGGCTTTCAAAAGGTCAGAGAGCTATTTCTCCTTTCTGCTAAATGTCTCAATCAAATGTAATGTGGAGACAGAGCAGAGAGCCTGACATTCAACAACCAGGACCAGAACAGGTTGTTTTACAGCAGCTTGCCTTGTGCATTAGGAGCAGGGTACACCATAGTGGCTGATAAAGCAGTACTGACGTGATTACTGCCATACACAGAGAGGCAACTCTGGTCTGCAGGGATGCACGTGCATGGGAATCCTGGGAGATGAAGTTTCAGAGAGGCCCGGGTGCGTTCACTTACCCCAGGAGGAAACAGCAGCACTGGATGCTCACTCTGATCTCTGGCCCACTTAGCAACAGAGACAGAGAGTGTAGGAAGGCCAGATGGGAGCTTGGCAGTGTAACCCCCCCCCCCAACCAACCAACAAAACCACACACACACACACACACACACACACACACTTGCAATCACTGCCCTTGTAGCTTTGGTTTGAAGGCGTCTTGTTCCAGTCAGAGGGAGCTAACAGGGTTCAGCTCCACAACATTCATCTTAACCTACTTTCCAGCAATAATCTACATAAATACTCCCCAATCTCCAAGGAGAAGGATGGCAGGAGACAAATTGCAGCCCCAGGGCAAACGTGAAGCCTGTGTATGTGTGTGTGTTTGTCTGTTGCTTCAGGACAGGCTGATTTCTAGCTCTATGCTCCTGAGGCTTGCGGTAGATCAGAGTCGTCCCGGCAGCGTGGCTAGCTTCACGGCATCGTTAAATGTGGCTGATTCTCCTGGTCGTCATTTAGACTCGCAGTGTGCTGACACAAATCAGTCCAGCCGGTTGAAATTAGCCTCGGCTCCCCGCGGCTCCTTTGTCTCCAGAAGCTGAAGGTTAGATAAGGAGTGGAAGTGTTGCGTTGCAGCAGAGGAGCACTGCAGTCTCTCTGCTGCTTCAGCACCAAGGACAGCTCTGCTTCCCGCTGCAGGTCAGGCCTGCTGCCTGCTGGAGCAGGTGCTCTAGTACTAGTACTGCTACTAGTAATACAACTGGTACTAGTACTAAAACTACTAGTACTAATACTACTAGTACTAATACTACTACTAGCACTACTAGTAATACTACTAATACTACTAGTACTATTACTACCACTACTATTACGACTACCACTACTGTTACTACTACTACTACTACTACTACTACTACTAGTACTATTACTAGCACTACTGTTATTACTACTACTACTACTACTGCAACTACTACTACAACTACTACTACTACTATCACTACTGTTACTACTACTATTATTAATAGTACTATTACTAATACTACTAGTGCCACTAGTAGTACTATTACTAGCACTACTGTTATTACTACTACTACTACTACCACTACTGCAACTACAGTTGTTAACAGTCATACACAGAGACAGAAAACAGACTGACCATGTATTTTGTTTGGCGTAGCTACAAGGTCTGTGTTGAGGAGGAGTGTTGAGGAGGAGTGAAGCTGCTTCTCTTCATCCAGGCTCCTGGTTCACCTGCCTCACTTTTGATTGGCAATGGGTTTTTTGGAAGTGGATGCCAGTATGGAGGATGAGGGGGAAATGGAAGTTGGTAGACCAGGAGCACATACCAGTTTCATTTAAAATCTTTAAGTACCGAAAATTAACTGGACTTATTTGGACTTTTGGATTCTTCCTTTTGTTTGCATACGCGTGAAATCGTTCCTGGACACTAACTCAGTGGTATTGAAACCCTTTTTGTTTGCCACTACACTGAATACTAGTAATTAGTAACAAAACAGATATTGATTATCGGAACCAAAACGATCAGCTATCAGCGACTCAGTCTAAAGACCCATATCAGGTCAGTCTTCTACGTCTTACAGGGAGAAATAGGAAACACATTTTTCAATCTGTATTTCAATAACAGTGGAGATCAAACTGTTTCCTTTTCACCTTGAATCTCTCTAAATGCCGTATCAAGCTAGGTCCACCCAGCGAACCCATCTTTCTGTCTCTGTGTGTAATAGGTAATACTGCTGCGCTAGCTGAAGGGTTGCGCTGCGTTGCAGAGGCCATACCGCTGCACGACTCCACGCTGCAATCAAAGGCCTCCCCATGCCACCGCTAGCACACCGTCCGACGGTGGCAGGGCACGCCGCCTAGCATGCATGCACTGCCCCGTCCAATCCGACACACAAGCTACACCGATACTGACGACGGTGCCGACGTGCAGCGATACAGAATTGGGGCGTAATCAGAGAGAGAACGATGCTAATCCTCATTCTGTTTCCCTTCTGACAGCGATGTGCTCCATTATAATCAAGACGGGTTAGAAAAGCCCAAAGCCAGAGCCTTCCCTGTTTGGGGAATGAGATTGCTCGTGAGCCTCCAAAATACACAAGACTATTTTTTGTCTCTTCATTAAATTTGTCGTGGTGTAGAAGATAAATCCCACTCTTTTTTTTCCCTCCTCCCTCGATTCTCTCCACGCCGCAATATAGCGCACTTCAGCAGACACAAAGGGATTCCCCAAAGTCAGTGTGTGTATTGATGGAAAAGTGGAGCGGGTTCATCCGCAGACTGAGGGGAGGGAAGGCTATATGAGGATGGGGGTTTAGGGCTACTGCAGACGTGGGGGTGGAGGGGGGTGGTGGGGGTTAAGCCGTCATTGCTCCACATACCGCCGCCACTGCAACGGGTGGAAAGAGAAGGTGGGGGTGAGATAAGGTGAGAGGGGGGTCTTGATCCAACTCCAATCCCTTCTGCACGTACGCGGATACAAAAGCAAATCCCCTCGCAAACAAAAGATCCTCCACTCTGGCCTCCACACACACACACACACACACACACACACACACACACACAGTACACGGCTCTGCTCTCCCCCAAATGTGCCCCCCGAGGTGGGATCCTGCACTCGGTAATCCCAGGAAAGCCAGCTCTGCTGCAAAACGCTGAAGGAGAAATTACTCTGGAATCGTCTGTCTGTCTGTCTGTCTGTCTGTCTGTCTGTCTGTCTGTGGGTCCGTCTGCTCAAAGCTACACCGGGTCACTGCCGACCGCTCAATACCCAGAAATCCTGTAATGTGAAACTGCACACTTTTTTACATTGTTGTAGTTTTATGTCTATTTAACTGTGAATCTCCGGCCTGCAAGACAGATTTACCCTCAGGTACTAATAAAGAAACCTTGAACCTCGAAAGGGACGAGAGAGGAAACGTAGGTGAGTCCTGGTTTCTCTGGATGGAGCCTCGCTGCTGTTTAGGAGACCGTTTGGAATTCGCTCCCACGTTTCGATCTGTCACTTCCTGTGGGCCGGGAAGTGCACATACCCCAGCACCAGGATTTCATTTGGTCAAACAGGACGAATGGACAGCATGTCCGTTAGCGGAGACGGGGCGCTTTGTGATTGAGGCTGATTACGTTAAAAGTGTATTTCTAGAGCAGCTTCAACAACAGAACCACAAACCTCACAGGCTCATGGTGGTGAAGGCTGTGAGGAGTTATCTGTATGCCGACCGCTTATCGGCACTGGTGCTGGGACTGACGTGAACAGACAGCTACAGCCACTCGCTCATGTTACCACTCGCCTCGGCACGCACTGAACTCAACGATGACGTCAAAACGAAGCACTACGTCAGTCTCCACCCTGAGGGAAACCATCCCACCATGCAGGCAGAGTCTCCTCTCTTTCAACTCTCTGGGGGGTCCGATCAAGGGGTGAGTGCTAGCTGGGAGCTACACGGCCTCTCCCATACAACCCAGCTCCAGCTCCCCCCCTCCCCGACAAGCAGCCCAGCCCCCCCGGCCCCACAGGCTCCCCAACAAGACGGATGCAGCCCCCCTGCTGCTATAGCCAACAGCCTGCAACCAGCCTCCAATCAGCACACACCGCCAGCGACAGTCAGCGAAGTCAAACTGTTTTAGCGTGTGGACTAACGTCTACTAAGCCCCTGCCCCCCCGTCCCTTCACACTAGGATGAATGGATGAATGAGCTCAGTGACTGTGGAGGTTGAGTTCATGAATCACTGTCATCCCATTCAAAGCATTACCATAGAGACAGGTTTCTGTATTGGCTCGTTTGATGGCGGCGGTCCGTCCTGTGATCCCACCGGTCTAATCTGGAAGAGGAAGTAATCCTCCTCCAAAGGGACTCTCATTGGAAAACGTTTAAAAGAAACCCAATATTTGAAAATCATTCAAATAACTCAAATCGCTCTTCGATGGTCAAACCAGCAGCAGAATCTAATAAAGATGGAGGTCTGTTATTGTTCACCAACGTTTCATTGAAAATGTTTCTTTTACTTTTAGCAGGAACCAGTATCAAGAGACAAAAACACCAACATCCCTCTGCTAATATCTGGGCCAGTGTTAAGCACTACATCTGTGCAGTAGAGGGATTAAGATTAAACCTATAATAAACCGTCCATCACAGATAGAAACGGGCTTACACTCAGTATCTGGAGCACAGAAACATCATGCTATCATTTACCCAGAAACGAAGGGGGAACATCTCTCAGCTAACAACATGACTTGAGGCACTAGAGTCACAATATGATGCCGAAAACCTTCAGAAATAGATTTGATTCATTTGAACCAATAATCCACACTATTAGTTATGGGGTTGAAACTAAACAAAGATGGCGGCTATTGTCTTAACATGGGAGATTACATGAACAGTCCAGTCGTCATGTCATATTATGGCTACTTCACAAAACATCTTTCAAATATTAACATGTGCTTTTTATAAGAGATTTGAGATTCTAAAAGCTAAAAATCACCTCACCTCAAAGTTACAACAACAAATCAGTTAGTAGAAACTAGAAACTAAGATACGATAAAACACGTTGACTTGGTTTGTGTTTGTTGCCAGCTGGTGGAGCCACGCTGCACCAAGTCCATCGGTCTGAACTGACATGTTGACCCAGCAGGGCTGTCAGCAGGCCGAGGGTGCCACGGGGCTGGAGGGCTGAAGAGAGCCCCCCCGAACCCCCCCCCCAGCCCCTCCCCATCAGCTGACCAGCTCTACAGGGCTGGCTGGGCCTCTTCCTGCATGCTTGGCTCTGGTTAAAACACGTTTCCCCACATCAAGATGAATTCAGTGTAGAATCACTGCAAGCCTTGAATGTTTGAAATATTTGGTCGGAGAGGAGAGAGGAGAGCGCCGCCCCCCGCTGTGAGGAGATGAAGAGTCACCAGGGAGGTAAACTCATCTCGCCAGAAGCCTGCAGGCGGCTAACTGCCTATTAAGTACTTCCTACTTCCTCTTGCTCACTCAGCAGTTTCCTGTTGGCTGCAGTGACCTTCAAGAGATGCACATCCAGAGGGGTATCATCCTCTTCCTGTGCAGCATCACTTGAATAATGCAAAGAGTGTTTGGTGTTGGCCTCCACTGAGGTGACGCCAACCAGGCAGGACAAGCGCTGAAGTCCTTCTGTTCTCAACCAGGTCCTCTGCTGGCGCTATAGAAAGGCAGTTAGTTTGGTATCCAGGTGTACAGAAGGTGTTTCCAGCGCGGCGACGTGCTGGACCGGTCCTCTCCGCATGGTGCCAGAGGAGGCTGATCGATGGTTTAATGAAACTTTTATCACTCCGGTCTGTCGGACGGATGAGCGTCACTTTGCCTCTAATGGCTGCTGCTAAATCACTGCCATCAGAGAGGACACCTGGCGTGCACACACACACACACACACACACACACACACACACTCTGACTGCCACATAAAAAACAAATCTGCGATGAGGAGTTCAGCTGCACATGGAGACTGCTGCTGCTCCCCATCACCCCACTGTGGACGTCGGCGTGCATCGACTGTACATAAAGCTTCAGCCCAGTAAACCTCCTGAGGGGTGTTCCACGAAGCGAGCTTACCACTTATCCAGGCTTATTTCGCTTAGTCTGGCTCATTTTCAGGTTTATTCGGTTCCAAAAAGCAAGCTCAGCATAGTTCAAGCTAAGTTGCTGTGGCAAGCTATGGAGTCAGTTAACTCTCATAAGCCACAAATGAATACAACACGATTCACAAATATATTTTGCGATTTATATATAAATGTCTCTGTTCACAAATATATTTTTCAATGCACACACAAATGTGTATCGTTTCATATAAATGTAAAAAAAATATATATATAAATGACAGAAGGTTCACAAATAAATTAGTGTTCACAAATGTCTGTTTCCGATGCACACACAAATACGTCTCGTTTTATATAAATGTAAAACAAATCCACAAATATACTTAGTTAAAAACAGCTGCAGTGTTCATCTAAAACATATTTAAATGTTGTTACATTTATATACAGATTGTCGAATCTGTGTTTAGAAACCTCCAGACGAGTTGTGAACCTTGTTACATTTGTGTGTGGATTTTTGAGAGTTTCCTGACGTGGTTAGAGTCACAAATGCATTTTTTCTAAAGGGCCTTTCTCTGTAGCCTATCAGACGTCTCTTTCAAGTTCAGCCAATCACACCAGCGTGTGATGTCAATGCTGCGTTCAACGTCCCTAATCCCAACGAGTTTCGCGTCCGGTAGCAGTACTCCAAGTGTAATTAAACATAACACGTTTAGCCAATAATTCCCTTGTCGTTCGTGATTGAATACATTTGAATTATGATCGTCTGATTTTGCTAACAATGTGTTATTTACACAGCTAGAAAAGTTAGCTAGGTAATATTTGAACCATAGATAGCAATGAGACTCGGGCCAGCGCCCACTTCACTGACGGCACAATCGGCTGAGTGTCAGATTCGGCTGCTGTCAGCTGAGCCAGAGCCGCGCCGACTCCGGCAGTGGAGGGCTTGGGTGAATACTGGTTTATTGTCACGGAAAGAGTCTGGCCCGACTGTAGCTTGCCGGATATGGCCCAGATCATGATGTCTGAATTTGGACCAAATCTGGTCAATATTCGGCAGATGACTATATTTCATTGCCTAGCAACACTATGAAACATATCTGGTTGAGTAGAGGGCTCGAGCTTCAGTTTTCACTTGGCGTTTTGACTCTGCTGCTGCAATCCTTCAGCCTACGAAATGTTGTATTTTTTATTAGTAATTCCAGGTGAGTAACGTCACCATCATAGGTTTGTGTAGTTTAACTAACAAAATTGCCATTTATGCTGTGATTTTACTGTTGTTGCACTCAAATCTTTTAAAAATAAATCTGGTAGAAGCGACCGCTAACGTTACAGCTAAGATAAACTAACATTAGCACGCTAGCGCGACTAGCTAACGGGTGTCAGTTAATCTGATATTTACACTCTTAAAGATTAACTAAGTCTAACGTGACTTTAGTTTGAGTCCTTTGCATCCACTTTTTGAGAGAATATGTATTTTAAGTCATGTGTGTAGCTTCAAAGGGGTCTCTGAATGGAGAAATGCATTTAAGCTAGTTTTTAGAAAGATCATTTTCAGATGTTTCTGTTAGCCGCCAAAGCCACAGAATAAATATGAAAAAAACGGAGAATTATAATTTGGTGCTGTAAAACTTGATTTTGAACCTTTTTTAAAGAGATTTTCTCATATTTGTGGTTGCTGTACTCTGACCAGCAGGTGGCTATCATGGTGTGCGGACTCTACTTGTGCGTTACTGTTAAATTTGTTCATCTCTAGTGGGTGTATGGGTCTATCTGTCTGTCTAGTCTCTCACTCTGTTTCCTTCCCTTGACTCTTTCTCTTTGTGTGAAGGCAGTGGATGAGGAGATCGAGAAATACATTAAGAGATGGAGGAAGGAAGGCAAGAGAGGAAAGACCAGTGAGAAGAAGAGAATTAATTATTTAATTATTACATATGTAATAATAACGATACACATATACATATATATATATATGTGTGTATATATTCAATATTCTTGCAATTGTTTATAATAAATATTAGAATGGTGCAATTCAGTGTTTGCTGTCAATCAATACCACAACTTCTCATTATCAAATATTTGTGCTTTTTGGGTTTTATACAATATATTGTATGAATGTAAATGTTTGTTAGGCATAGGTTATTATTTTTTCACGTAGGCCTAATTTATGTTATTTCGGGTTTAGGGCTAGGTTGAATTAGTTCGCCGTCAATCGGATCGCGCCTCTGTATAGATTACATTACATTAGATTACATTTTTCCGCTTTTTACAACTTATTTTTTAAACTTTGCACAACGTTGCACTTTGAAGCAGCTGTGCTTCCATGAATATATAGGACCTATACTACAATAAAGAGCAATCCAATCTAATCTATAGAGAGGCGCGATCCGTTTGACGGCGAACTAATTCAACCTAGCCCTAAGCCCGAAATAACATAAATTAGGCCTACGTGAAAAAATAATAACCTATGTCTACCCGGTAGAACGGGGACTACGGTCCCTCTGGCTCATAGCCAGAATCAGACGAACACTCCTCCTCGCTCCAGTCCACATCGCTCAAGTCTGACACTTCTCCACTGTTTCAATAAGCGTTTGATTATAGCAATAAGTACAAACAACGACGTATCTTCAAACACCTGACTGATATCAAACATATCTTGGGCAGTACAGCTCTATGACTTCCGCGACAGTCTTCAACTGGACTCCGCCCCCTGTGTTACTCCCTCAAAGGAAACACGTACTGCAACGTCCACCAAACACATTCCCCTTCACCCAGTTCATGAAACAATGCCAAAGTCTCTTCTACATTTAGGTCGAATCCCATTTCTCATTTTCACCCCTACGACTCGTTTTCGAGTGCCCCTCGCCCTTTGGCTTGGCCCTCGGAACAGAGTTACAAGGGGTAGTGGTTGAAATCTCTCCCTATGAAATGGGACAACCCTTCAAGACCCTTATACGTCATCGATGATGTTTACGTAAACAGACCGACAAGTATGTTATCGGACATTACTATGGCAATAATGGTATTATCACAGTGACACATTCATCTGACGGCGATAGAAAAGCATGGACGCTCGCAATTCGTTCACAACTTATACGTTTCACGCTACTAATCGATCAAACAAGTCATCAAATAAAAAAGACCACCGCTTCATTACCGGGCCACTTCTTGACAGAATAGTGTTAGCGGTGCTCTGTAGGCTAGCAAGCCGTGCTCCTACCGTTACCCTGCCAGTCTGCACTGGTATTAGAGGAGCCGTAATAAGTGCAGCAACTTCGCCGCTGCTATTTCGGCGTCATATGCCATCAAAGGGGGGAAATGCAACATGGAAATATGTCAAAATGCGGGACTGTCATGCACAAATCAGCCTAAAAACAATGTTGTAACGTTAACTAGCGAAGTAGAGACATCGGCATACTAGCGATTTTTTGTTATGCTTGTTATAAAGAAAAGGTCTATAATACATTGAAACGACATTAAACTAAGATAATACGATGCTTATAATATTTTTTAAATCTTTATTAACGAAGAAAATACTACATTCGTGGTTTCCTTTTGTTGCTTGTGCAGCACCCCCCCCCCCCCCCATCTTGCCGATGATTGTCGGAGATTTGTCATAACCCTCGGTCTGTAGTGTGCCCCTGAAAAATCTCCGTTTGGAGGGTCATGTACTTCGCCCTACGCCTCGATCACGATCATAATTCAAATGTATTCAATCACGAACAACAAGGGAATTATTGGCTAAACATGTTATGTTTAATTTACACTTGGAGTACTGCTACCAGACGCCAAACTCGGACGTTGAATGCAGCATTGAAATCACACGCTGGTGTGATTGGCTGAACTTGAAAGAGACGTCTGATAGGCTACAGAGAAAGGCCCTTTAGAAAAAATGCATTTGTGAATCTAACCACGTCAGGAAACTCTCAAAAATCCACACACAAATGTAACGAGGTTCACAACTCGTCTGGAGGTTTCTAAACGCAGATTCGACAATCTGTATATAAATGTAACAACATTTAAATATGTTTTAGATGAACACTGCAGCTGTTTTTAACTAAGTATATTTGTGGATTTGTTTTACATTTATATAAAACGAGACGTATTTGTGTGTGCATCGGAAACAGACATTTGTGAACACTAATTTATTTGTGAACCTTCTGTCATTTATATATATATATTTTTTTACATTTATATGAAACGATACACATTTGTGTGTGCATTGAAAAATATATTTGTGAACAGAGACATTTATATATAAATCGCAAAATATATTTGTGAATCGTGTTGTATTCATTTGTGACTTATGAGAGTTAACTGACTCCAAAGTTATCAGGCTAAACCACAGTTGAAGCTTAATCGGTACTCCCGTAACACTGATCCGACTGAAACGCAATGATTTTCAAACAAGGTTCCGCCATCCTAATGTTCAACACTATTACCCTAGACCCTACACTATCAGACATAAAATGTAACGTTAATAGAAAATAAAAAATATAAAATGATGTAGGCTGTATCGGGGATACAGTCACGGTTCAGAGCGTTGTTAGGCAACCCCATTTAACCATGAGTGTCCAGCGAGACCTCAAGTGCCGTATTGCTTTTAGAAAATGGTTACAACTTATAGAAATAATTATTTGATGACACAATATTATTTTATTTTCTAAATTATTTTTATTTACCAAATTCATTGAAATAATAAAGAATCTTAAAATTTCCACGGTTGCTAGGAGACGCATTCACTGTTACTGTATGGGATTTACAGTCACTGTAGAACACACTTTCAGCCAATCAATTTCCAGGATGGAAACAACCGATTTCATAAAAATATAATAAAAGTAAGAACCAGCCCGAACAGCTCAGTCAGTAGAGCATGAGACTCTCAGTCTTAAGGTTGTGAGTTCGATCCCCATATAGGGTCCAGTACTGTGATGACTGGAATGTAGTAAGATGAAATGTTACGTACAGCCTTTACTACATAATTTATGGCGATATATAGTGCATTTACAGTCTTGATGTTTCATATAGGCTATGGCATGGTTTCATTTATAATATTTTTAGCACAGCTTTTCAGTTCTTTAATATTGTTGGAACACATGATATTTAATAAGGCCTATACAATTTGTTCGTTTTTAATTCAACAATTACTTACGCATTCAATCTAGCAGCAATTCGTTGCCAATCTTTCTCTCTCCCTTTATTTATGGCAATCGTATTTCCCTTTTCATTGTAATATGGCTGAATTCTCCATAAACCTCCACTAAAAGTCACTGTTGAGTGGCCGTGAACATTGCGGCTCTGTCTTTACCGTCATTTTTCGCCATGATGAATCAATCAGATCCATCATTGACCTCTCGGGCAGCTTAAATAAACTGTGTATAAATGTGCACGCGCAATTATCTGGATTGCTTGAGCCTGGCTCGGTTTAGCCCGATCACAGTAGCTTGACTTGGGCTTCGTGGAACCGCTTTAGCCCCGATTGATTTGTTAGGTTAATTCAAACCAGGCTTGCAAGGTTAATCGCCGCTTTTCTAAGCCTGCTTTGTGGAACAGCGCCCTGGTCTCCGGCTGGTCCCGGGGTTCCGAGTCGCTCCGCAGCACGGGAGTGTTATGAAGACTACAAATATATACGCTTTAAACACGGCAGCTGTAAACGATGAGGCAAACCGCCGTCCACCGGGCTTCATGTGTCAAGCTGACAAACCAATATCCTGTTACAGCGCCGGAGTGAACGCTGCTGACGGAGAGACGGGAACGCTGCTGACGGAGAGACGGGAACGCTCACCGCTGTTAGCAGACAGATCGTCACGACAACACGCAAACCGACCAATGACAATACAGCGACAATAACATCACCATAATAAGGAGAAATGATTTTGAGATATCGATCTAACACATGAAATCACAAATAATGTACAGTACGATAGAAACCTTTCAACTAATATTCCATCATCTTGTTTCATGACAGATTTTCATGGTTTTTGCTGTTAATGGTCAATTCAGACGACAGAATTGTGCATCATGATAATTCGATGTTATTCCACTGAAAGACGATAAAGCGATAAACTGAGTGAAACCCTCACACTCATCTACCATAAGTTGGTTGTCTGACAGAAGCAATGCCCGCAAGCTTCCCATTTTCTGCAATATCTCGCTAAGGACGGCGGCTGACAAACGATCTGACCGCTGAAAACCACCACAACACGCAGCATCCTGCTCTAATCCCATCTCAAAGGGCTCCGGGCCGCTCCGAGCCCAGGATGTGCAGGTTAGTTACTTCCCAGTGGCTTTCTGTACTTAATATTTCCGACACTCCAGCGGATCAATGGGTTGTGACAGTCTCTCTATTTGGAGAGAGCCCCCCCCCCAGTCTGCTGCTCAGGCGGAGCTGGACTGAATTTTTCATCAAGCCTGACAGTGAGGAGCGAGGCAGGCCGCCGACGGGGCCAACAGCTCCCATCCCTCAGATGCCGCCGTCGGTCCGGTCGCCATCCATCCCATCCCATCCCTCTCTCTCTCTAAATATATGAACCCCAGAGACACTCCTCCATCTTTAACTCGCCGTCTCTCTCTCCATCAATCTGTAAGCCTAGTCATCTGCGATTCCCTCCCTCCTCCATCTTTTTCATGTGCCTCTCCCTCCATCTATGTCTCTCTTTCTCCATCTGCCACACAGTGCTGGTGAGGGGAAAGGGGATGTTGGGGTGTGATTTCCCACAAGGGAGCTCAGAGGCACAAGCATGGGCTTCATGGGCGAGAGGTCGCGGCAGGACAAACCGGATGCAACGTGTTTGAACAGCTACGGGACAGAGGAGGCTGTCTTGCCCTTTCCTTGTCAGCTGGCCGGGCGGCGACGTGCACACACCTGAGGAAGGTGCACGTGCACAATTAAACCAGATACTGAGATCACTGCATCTCCTCTACGAATTGCAAGAGGCTGCAATGCTTTTTCTCTGTAACTTTCTTATGCAAGCTGATGGAATATTTTCAATCGTGATTTTGGGAATAAAGTTTTTTCTGCTGCCCGACAAATAAGGGGGAAAAAAGTTTTTAGTTTTATTTAAAAGTTGGCAGAATGTCAGTGCCTGCACCTCGCCATCTCCACAGAAAGGAAGCCTGAGTGAGATCAGCAGCAGCTCTGCAGCAAACTGATGAAACAGGTGAGGCAACACCAAGTCGGTTCAAACCGAAGATATACCTGTTGGCTTTTCACCGACACATGCAGAATACAGCTAGAACCCACAGTGGGCAGTGTGTCTACACACCACTGAGTTCATGCATGAGTGTGTGTGAGAGACAGAGAGTTTGCATGCTTAGTGCCCCAGTGTGTGTGTGTGTGTGTTTTCTCTGCAGCTGACAGGACTAATGTGCTAGCTCTCCGGCGGTAGCAGCCTGACACAGGGGAGCGAGGCGAAGGACAGGCGGGAGGGAAAAACCACCAGAGTGACAGAAAGAGCTTTGAGCGAAGCTCCTCGAGGCCGCTGAGTGTTTTGGAGAGGATCCCCTTGTAGGAATCAATCCAAACAGCAGCAGCTTAATCACACGGCAGCTTTCATGTTCAAAAGCCCCGAACTGTCTGACGGAGGAGACGGTGGCCAATTAGGACCGACCTCCCATGAGGGGGAGGAGCATCAACGGGCCACAGAGAGCTCTCTCTCTCCTGGCCGGACTCGATGCAGACGGCAGCAGAAGACAGATGGAGGACGTGAAACATAAATACATACAGCATAGCAGCAAAAATAGTAGTCCGCAATATTGTGATCACAATTATTGATTAGTTATTAATCACTGTTTGCTCCAGTTTCAGGAACAAAATGACTTTATTGCACTTCTGCATCTTCTATATTTTCTATATTTTCACTTTTGCAGTATTTTTCAAAGTAGTTTTATTCGTGACATCAGCAGTATGGTAACAGGGAAATGCCAATATCAACATGATGTTGTGATATTAATTGTGTCTCTAGGTTATCGTTTGACAGGTGGATCATTAAACCGGTCTGCCAGGAAAAACTGAATTGTAAAAAGGTCACAAGTTGTCCCGTCCCCTGGGGGAGGATGAGGATGAAGAGGAGGATGAGGAGCCCCAGGATGTTGGCTAGCATGGACTGAGGCTGCTGGGTATCCAGGTGGATAATCTCTCCCTCCTGCATGGGGAGACAATGCTAGTGTGGGGGTGGAGGGGGGGGTGGAGGGTCGCGCCCCAGCACCACCACTATGGGACTAGCCTTAATCTGCCTCTAATCCAGCCATCCAGTATGGAGGAGGCAGCAGAGGGAATCCACTCAGCTTAGACTCAACAACAGAAAACACCAGGCCGGACGGAGCAACGACGCTCTGACGGTCTGGAGGGGGGGGTGACAGGGGGTCGTGACCCTCATTAGACCACCTGCCAGATGGCCCGACACCATGCTCTGTGTGTGTGTGTGTGCGTGTGTGTGTGTGTGTGTGTGTGTGTGTGTGTGTGTATGTGTGTGTGAGAGGGGGACAGAATCAGCAGTTTGGTTTCTCTACTGGTTCAGTCAAACATCCAAAAATACAGAATATATCACAGTAAACTCACTGCTATCAGCACACACACACACACACACACACACACACACACACACACACACACTCCCTTTACCACAGGGCTACTAAGCTCATCAGCCCCCTCCTCCTGCTTCATGCTTCACAGAGAAATCCACGTACGGTCAAAATGACATAATTGCGGCCAAAGCGACTGGAGAGCGACGGCGGCGCAGCGACAAGGACGAAGCTGAACAAAGAGGAACCGGAACTACTGGAACTACCGGCCGACGGGCCGACGGGGTTATGTGTTCTCGCTGGGGCTGTGGAGAGCTGAATTTTCCTACAGCCACTAAAGTAGCAGAGTTTTCAGACGCCGCGGTTCGTCTGCAGCCACACAGAAAGCAGCAACCCAGACCTCCACAACCCTCTCCCTCCTCTTCATCCTCTCCCTTTCAGTCTCCTCGAGGGCCCATTGAAATTACAGAGCAGGGCAGAGTCAAGTCAAGTTCCCTTGTCGGACCCTCCTGATGCCGCCCTCCTCCCCGAGGCTGAGCCCACGCAACACCTCCCCCACAGTGCTCACAGAATGTATTCAGTGAGATGCTGACTGATCTATGCTTGGCTGCTGGTCCCATGTGCACGCTGCATGTGGTGGGACCAGTGATGGTGGTGGTGGTGGGGGAGGGGGGAGGAGGAGGGGGAGGGGGGAGGACAGGACCAGGCCAGCTCCTCCAAACCCTCTGGAGAGAAGGCTGGGAGAGGAGAGCCTGAGCCCGGGCTAAAAATACAGCCCAGCATCTCGGTGAGTCATACAGCCGCTCTGGCTCTGGATGCCTGCCAACAACCCTCACACACACACACACACACACACACACACACACACACACACACACAGGCTGGGCAGACAAAGACAACGCTGCAAGCAAAACTGGAACATGCAGAGAGAGAGAGAGATAGAAGAGGGTGGGCGGGGCGGAGAGGGAGAGGGCGAATGGGGGGGGGGGGTGAGATTGAGAGTGTGCACAGTGAATGAAAGCCAAGGGGGGAAGGGATGGAAGAGGGAGGGAGGGAGGATGGGGTACAAAAAGAGAAAGTGTGGAGAGGCGAGAATGAGTGGGAATGGTGAGACGGTGAGAATGAGATTAGAGAAAGAAAGAGAAAAGAAGAAGAAGAAGAAGAAGAAGAAGAGGCCAGGCCACGTGAATGGAGTGTAAAAGCGGAAAGAGAAAAAAGACAGCGCTTATTAAGCTCTGCTGATGCCTTGGCTGCCGCTCAAGCCTGCGGGTCCCACTGATGATGTAATCACCTGTAATTGGTCCCAGTTATTCATTGCTGCTTGATTGGCGCCGTGACGCAGCCAGTTAGAGCGCTGAGCCTGGCGACGACACCCCGTCTCCTACGTGGCCACTGAGGGCCCCAGCAGGGGGCCTGCACCGTGTGACTTGGTTCTTACAGTAGTGACATCACACACACAATTAGCCAATCAGGCGACAGACCAGGAGGGAAACAGCCCAGCATGGCCGTGTTGCTCCGGCAGCAGGGATCCGACCGGACGCCATCGCTTCACAGCACCGAGTCCAGCTCCTCACAGCACTGAGTCCAACGCTTCACAGCACCGAGTCCAGCTCCTCACAGCACCGAGTCCAGCGCTTCACAGCACCGAGTCCAGCGCTTCACAGAACCGAGTCCAGCTCTTCACAACACCGAGTCTAGGCCCAGCTGAACTACGCCCATAGAAACACACTGATGTACTGGAGAACCAATGTTAGCATTGCGCCGAATGCAGCACCAACATTACGAGCGACCATCAGTGGCTGTTGTATTGATGAAAACCTTCTTACTGCAGGTGGTACGGTGGCTCAGTGGTTCCCACCGTCGCCTCACAGCAAGAAGGACACAGGTTTGATTCCCGGGTCTGCCTGTGTGGAGTTTGCATGTTCTCTTCTTGTTCTGATGGATTTCCTCCCACAGGTTGCTCATAGGTATGAAAGTGTCTGTCTGTCTGTCTGTGTTCGCCCTGTAATGGACCGGCAACCTGTCCAGGGTGTTTCCCAGCCTCCTGCCCAATGCATGCTGGGATAGACTCCAGCCCCCTGCCACAATGAAAATGTGTGTGTGTGAGAAACATATATACAGTAGTTGATAAATATTTCACTGAGTTGCTACTTTACCAATATGAGTCACTAAATGATTCAAGTCAGTTCAGGCCGGTGGATTAAAGGGGAACCAACTATCATGCAACACAACGAACCAGGAGGGGAAAGGATGAACATTATTATTAACATTATTATTATAAACATTATAAACATTATTATAAACATTATTATCGTTGTTTGTACTTCTCAGTCACTTCCTGTTTCCTGTTTCCTGTTTGCTGTTCTCGCCGCCCGGTGTTTTGCAAACAGCTCCGCTAAACTTCGCTCCATCTAAAACTTTAGATCACCGAATCCTACCAGACAACTACAGATTCGGTTTATTTTATTTGTTTTGTCTTTGTTTTGTCTTTGTTTTGTTTTGTTTTTTTGCATCCGACCGTGTCAATTTTTCCACCAGCGTATTTTTCGATCTCAGCTGCCGGCTCCCCTATACAACCCGACCTAGTCTCCCAACCATACCGGCAAGGGTAAGCATGGCTTCTTGTTCTCCGTGCCCCTCTTGTGTGCTCGTTTTAGAGAGGTTGTCTCTGTTAGAGAGACGTGTCCGTCAGTTAGAAGCGGATAGGCCGATTACCTTAGACGAGACGGGCACCGCAGACAGCCTAGATACGTGGCCATCTAGCCGGCTCACGAGCGCTAGCAGTAGCCCGAGCGTTAGCGAAGATAGTGTGGCTCCATCGGCAGTTTACCTGGGGCCAGAGCTACCGACATTGAGGCTAACTTAAGGGTGCTGGCGAACAATAGGTTCAGACACAAGGGTAAGAAAGAGGCAAACGGTCCACCCAGTGAGTATAGCAACATCATAGTACACGTCGGCGCCAATGACATTAGGATGAGGCAATCGGAGGTCACCAAGCTCAACATAGCCAGGACATGTGACCTCGCTAGGAAGATGTGTCGGCATCGATTAATTGTCTCTGGCCCCTTACCTTTCGCGAGGGGCAATGATGAGAGTTATAGCAGATTAGTCTCCCTCAACCTCTGGCTGGCGAAGTACTGTGAAGAAAAGGGATTAGTCTTCTTAGATAACTGGCCCTCCTTCTGGGGCAAACCCGGCTTGCTGAAAGCTGACGGCCTCCACCCTAATGGGGTAGGCGCTGCTTTATTATCTAGCAACATAGATAGATGTTTAAGGGAAAGCTGACATCTGATTAGAGAACCTGCTAGGCCTAGAAAGGGTGTGGAGTCTGCCAGGTTAGAGCTTACAGCAGAACAGACTGAGACTGTGCCCCCCCCTCGCCATTTTTCCCCCATATCTACCGAGTTTTACCAGTCTGCTTTTACTTTATCCTCTGGCAGCGGCACCTCTCGATTTGAAAATTACAGTACAGTCCTTCCAATTAAGACTGTATCTTTCTCCCACCGCGCCCGTCAAATTTCCTACCGACCCACAGTAAATTACAGCAACTTAATTGAAATTCGACCCACGCATACTGCCATTAACATTGATAAGAACTCTAGCAGTATTGAACGCCTCACTGTGGGCTTCATCAATATAAGATCATTGTCAACAAAAGCGTTACTGATCAATGATTTGATTACTGAACATAATCTAGACATGATGGGTCTCTGTGAAACCTGGCTAAAGCCAAATGAGTTTCTGCCTCTAATTGAAGCTTCTCCCCCAAACTTTCTTAGTTCTCAGGTTGCCCGGGAGACGAAAAAAGGAGGGGGTGTTGCCCTGATATTTAACCCTATCCTTAGTCTTACTCCCAACACTAACAACAAATTTACATCCTTCGAAGTCCTGATTCTGCGCCCTACAGCTACGAATCTCCCATCATTCTACTTAGCAGTACTTTACCGCCCACCTGGGCCCTATTCGCTCTTCTTAGAAGAGTTCTCCAATTTCATTTTGGACTTAGTGACCCGAGCTGATAATATTCTCATTATCGGTGATTTTAACATTCACCTGAATAATTCCACCGATCCTCTCAGTAAGGCCTTCCTAGATCTTATTGATACTTGCGGCCTCACTCAATTTGTTAATGAACCAACCCACCATGGCGGCAACACCCTTGACCTGGTTCTGACCCGTGGCATTCCTGTTTCTGCTTTAGTGGTCTCTTCTTATGTGCCCGCCCTATCTGATCACTATCTCATTAAATTTGAAATCAAATTGATCTTCCCACGCCAAAAATGTGAAGATACTTATATTAGCCGTCGTATTAATGCCACTACGGCCTCGTTACTATCTGAAAAACTGCCCAGCTTTCTCGCACCACTCTCCGGTCATGTTGGCTCACTCGACAATTTTGCCAACGAACTAAACGCTAGCCTTACCAACGCGCTTGACTCAATCGCCCCGTTAGTCACTAGAAAACACCACGCTAGGAAGTTTGCACCGTGGTTTACCCACGACACTCGTGCACTTAAACAAGCCTGTAGAAAACTAGAACGTAAATGGCGATTGACCAAACTCGAAGTCTTCCGGCTTGCCTGGAATGATAGCTTGCTAAATTATAAATGTGCACTCTCGTCAGCCAAAACTGCACACTTCTCTAGGTTAATCAGTGCAAATAAAAACAACCCAAAGTTTCTATTCGACACTGTTGCTAAGCTAACACGGAATCCCTCCCCCTCTGATAGCTTTCTGTTTTCTCCGAATGATTTCATGTCCTTTTTTAGTCAGAAAATCACGCTGATTAGAGATGAGATCACCAGTACACTCTCTACTGGCGGTGCCGTCTCACCCCTGAAAAGTCCACTTGGTGTTCCCCGGGCTGAATGTCTCTTCTCACAGTTTGATTTAGTTTCCTTAGACTCTCTCACCAAGCTAACTCTGTCTTCAAAACCCACGACCTGCATGCTTGACCCTTTACCTGCTAAACTCCTGCTATCTTAGGACCCTCCATTCTCTATATGATCAATCAGTCGCTCTCCACTGGCACGGTGCCCTCCGCCTTTAAAACGGCCGTGATCAAGCCACTACTGAAAAAACCGAACCTTGACCCCGAAGTACTTCAGAACTATAGACCAATCTCAAATCTGCCGTTCTTCTCCAAATTACTTGAACGAACAGTAGCCAGTCAACTTACAGATTTTTTGTCAAAAAATAACCTGCTTGATCCCTTCCAATCTGGCTTTAGATCCCTTCACTCGACCGAAACTGCACTCACGAGAGTGGTAAATGATCTTTTGTTAGATATTGACTCCAATTCAACCTCAGCACTATTGCTACTTGACCTGAGTGCAGCCTTCGACACAATTGATCATGCGATACTCTTGAACCGTCTTGAACATTATATTGGTATCCGGGGATCAGCCCTTTCTTGGTTTAGGTCTTACCTACTTGATAGATCACACCACGTCTTTTACAACAACATGACCTCAGAGTGTTGCAATATGGACTTTGGTGTCCCACAAGGCTCTGTCCTAGGACCACTGCTATTCTCTATCTATATGCTACCACTTGGTGGCATCATTCGCAAATTTGGCATTAACTTCCATTGCTACGCCGATGACACCCAAATTTACATACCAGTCAAACCAACCGATGACACCCAATTCCAAAAACTAGAGGCCTGCCTATCAGAGGTCAAATATTGGATGTCCCTAAACTTCCTACTCCTTAATGGCAGCAAAACTGAGATGCTGATTGTGGGACCGGCTAGACATAGACACTTATTTGAGAATAGTACTCTTAACTTTGATAGTTGTGTAATCTCCCAGAGCCCATACGTTAAAAACCTTGGGGTAAAATTCGACCCTACCCTCTCATTCGAGTTGCACATTAAGGAGATCACTAAATCAGCGTTTTATCATCTTCGCAATATTGCCAAAATTCGACCTATGCTAACAGAGGCAGACGCAGAAATTTTAGTACATGCCTTTGTATCATCCAGAATCGATTATTGCAATGTCCTTTTCTCGGGCTTACCTACTGGGCGCACTAAAAAACTACAACTGGTCCAGAATGCTGCTGCCAGAATCCTGACCAAAACTAGGAAATTCGACCATATAACTCCCATCCTGTCCTCATTACACTGGCTACCAATTCAGGCCAGGTGTGACTTTAAGGTGCTTTTACTTACATATAAATCATTACATGGGATGGCACCGTCCTATTTATCCGATTTGATTAAACCATATAAACCGCCACGCGCCCTCAGATCTCAGGACGCTGGCTACCTGTCTATCCCAGCAGTCAAAAAGAAAACTGCAGGTAACAGAGTCTTTTCTTACCGGGCTCCCTATCTATGGAACAGTCTGCCTGCCTCAATCAGAGAGGCAGGCTCTATCGAAGTCTTTAAGTCAAGGCTAAAAACCCATTTATTCTCTCTGTCATTTGACCAGCCTTGAGGGAGTGGCTCAGTCTCTTCTCAGAGTAAGGCTAGACCAGTTAGCTCATCCTAGATCAGGGTCCTGCCGATGGATACTAGCATCCTGCCTACATGTCCTATTCTCCTGGTCTACCTGCTCCTGTCCACTGACGCTGGTCATGTTTGTCTGTGTGAGTGAGAGTGTGTGTATGGGTGTGTGTGGGTGAGTCTCCTATCTGTTCCAGGCTGCAGCCCGGCAGAGTTGGCGTCTGGTTGGTCCCCCCTCCTAGGACGATGCTGACTGAGCGGACGTTGCGTTCTCCTATCTGGGCAGTGTTGGCGCCTGCATGGTCCCCTAGTCCTATGATGACGCTGACTGAGTTGCCGTTGCTGTGATGCCGCCCCATCAGAACTGGATGTCCCACCAAAATAAACTTTCATATATTGTGTATACGCTGCTTGCCCAAACTCGGCATCTATTGCACGCCCAACCGTCCTGGTAGGGGGATCCCTCTCTGAGTAGCCCCTCCCAAGGTTTCTCCCAATTTTCCCAGTGAGGGTTTGTGGGAGTTTTTCCTTGTCCTCTGTGAGGGTCTAAGGCTGGGGGATGTCGTGTACTAACCATTTATTATTTTCCATGTTGGGGATGTGAACCCTTTGGACTGTAACGGTGATTAAGGGCTATAAAATAAATGTATTTGTTTGATTTGTTATAAAACATTATCATAAACATTATTATTACTACTGTAGGTTATCAGGACTCCCAGATCCATCAATGATGCTGATAACCCTGGGGAAAAAAGATGCTTTGGGGAAGGGTCTTGTCACCGGCCGGGCCACTGTTTGGTGTTCGGGAATCACAATTTATATTATTTAACCTCATAAAAATCCCGTCCAAAAAAACCTTGTATCTTCAGAATGTCAACACATGCAGACGTGCAGTCAGCTAAAAGTACAGCGACATGATGGAAAAATCTGGTGTTGTTCAGGAATACACGATTGTTGAAATGAGGTGGTTTCAAATTGAGGCTCGGGAAAGTTTTTTAAAACAAAAAAGCCCCCCCCCCCGGTAAAAAATTGTAAGGGGATTTAAAATTTTTAATTTTTATAAAAAATACCCTCAACGGGGGCCC